>CATKHJ011069943.1:0-12551 GCA_949750685.1 Vernicia montana
TAAACTTTTACTGTTCCATTCTCAGATAAATATTGTTTACTTTACACTTTTGGTACATCATTTGCTGTAAAATACAACTAGTCGTGCGGATTTTAATTGTATTTTTTTATTTAATTTATATTTTCTTATAATATTTTAAAATATCTAAATTATTGTGATTATTTTATTAATTTAAATATTATTTTTTAATATTTTAATTATTAATATAAATAAAATATATATATATGCACTAAATTTATTATATATTGACTCAACTAAAAGAATTTTATTAAATTTAAATTAATATTATTTTTTGATAATTTTAACTATTAATATAAATAAACTATATATATAACTCAAGTTTATTATATATAAGCCTAACTAAAATAAAATTATATATTATAAATTTTATTTGAGACCTACAAAAATATATTAACATGGTTTCATCATAAATTAATTTTAAATCATTCTTAAAATATAATGTATGACACGTGGCGAATTTTCACCTAAATAATTCATTGATTTAAGATTTACAACTATTAATTAATTAATATGTTTAATATAAATAAAATATATGTAGGCTAAGTTTATTATATATCAGCCTAACTAAAAGAAAATTATATGTATTGATTTTTATAAATTTTAATTGGGACATAAAAATATAATGACATGTGATGAATTTTCGCTTTTGACTATATATATATATATATATATATATATAAACTCTCCATTTAATATTTTTTTTTTTGACTAATCCATTTAATATTTTTGGCACCATATTTGGTTTATCTTCCAAATAAAATTTATCTTTTGATTTGACTAGTTGGACCGCAGGCGGATCCAATTTTAAAATTTTTATATTTTTAATAATTAAAATATTATTATAAATGTGTCTATAAATAAAAAAAAATATTTATATATATCACATTTATTATATTAGTAGCTTATAATTTTCATTTATATATTTATTTATTGTCAAATGATAAAATTTATTTTTTTAATTATAAAAAATAAAATTGAAGAAAAAATATAAAGTTATAATTACTAAAATATTGTAGTTTGGTGTAGCTAATTGTATATTCATATTTTTTTTCATATTTATTTATGATGTAAAATTTTGTAAGAAATATTATATATAATGATTTCATTATTTACATTCAAGTAAGAAAAGATTAAGTGTAAGAACTTTTTGAGTAATAAATATCATTATAAATTATGTAATGATTTTTATTATTTATATTTAAATAAAAATATATTAGGTGAGAAATGTTTTTATCACTTTTTACTGAATATATTATTATAAATTATAAATTATGATGAATTATAATACAAGATTAATCGAAAAAAAAGAATCCTAATTTTTTTAGATAAAAATTCATATAATTTGATATTTTGATTAATTTATCATATGGAATTTTAGTTTTATTTTTTTTGAGGAATAATTTTAGTAATTAATATAATATAATATTATACATGTGAAAAATTAAAATGGATAATTTTAAAACATAAATGCACACTAAATAAATAGATGTTGTTGCTACTAAAATAATATCCATGTTATCAAATTAAAATTTAACTTTAACCGTTCATAATAATATTATTTTTGATGTATTAGTTTTGGATTCAATGCACTAATTTCCCTTTTGATTTCAATATATATATATATATATGGTTATGCAGATATACAACATTTGTTATTTGTATAACATCTTTTATTTTATACTTTTAATATTAATTAAAGCATTCTAAATAGTGTGACAAATAATTTATGATATTTTTAAAATAATATTTTTGAATTTATTTAAAAAGATTTTATTAGAAAGCTATAATTATATTATATGATTATTTATAATTATTATTATTATTATATTTTACTATTATTTTTTGCCAGAAAAAAACTATTATTTACAAACAGGATGTGTTTTTAATTAGGGGTTGGTAAATCATAGTTTTGAAGAAATTGAAATATTTTTGTATAATATTCATGTTTTTTTTTTTTTCAATTTTACTATATTTATTTTTAAAAAAAAACTATTATTTACAAATTTTTCTCAAATCATGATTTCAGAACTATTCTACAGTGAATGTATATATTAATATATACAGTATAAAACAGGAGTAGTTTGATAATAAGGTTTCTGGCAAAAAAAAGTTTGATAATTAATAAGGTAATATTGAACAAAGAAGGTTTTAATGATTAGTTCTTTTTCTTTATACCAAAATTATATAAGCAATTCAAGTATTTGACCTCTAAATTTGCATATGTTTTGAAATTTGAAGCAATAAAGACTGTTTAATTATTCTGATAACAAGAAGCATTGGTATTAAATTTAGGTCACATGCATGAAAGAAAAAGCAAGTTAATTAATTAATTTGGTTGTTGAAATATTTAAGTAATTGATAATAGTTACTGGGATGTTGTACAAGTTATTTATGTTAGAATGGAGGCTTCAATTATTTAAATTTTTCTTTTTCAATTATTTAAATTTAAGTAATTGATAAATATTTAAGTTTCATGAATTTTTTTTTTTTTTTTTTTTTTTGCCCCACTAGTAATATTTTCTCTTTTTTAATGTTAAATATCAGTCTGAACACTCAAAAATAATTTCTAAATGTATAAATTGAGTGTGAAATGCAATCTTATACTCATAAAAAAAAAAGATATAATTATCCGTAACTATTGTGTGCTTAAAAAATAATAAAGAAATAATCAAACTTGATTTTTGTCAAAATTGATATTTACACTTAGCTAAACTTGTTAATTAGTTGTTATTGTTTTATCATGACTATTTTTGCATAAGAAATATTTATTAATCATTTCTTTTCTTTTTCTATCCCATGAATTGAAGATTGTTTTTTCCATTTTCATGCAAAAAAAAAAAAAAAAATCCCAAAGAAATGCCTAACTGTATATAATTGCAACTTGGATATATATATATATTAAAGTAAATAGATTTGATTTATTTTGTTAAAATTCTATTTAATCAAACTTTTCTTATAGTAAAATATTATATAAATAACCTTGTAATAATGTATACTCTAATTTTTTAGAGTTTTAATATTATTAATTTGTTTTAAACAAAACAAAGATAATTAATTGAAAAAATAAAATAATTGAATTCATTATTAATTTATATATTATTTAAAATAATTTTTATTAGTTAAATTAAATTATTTTAGATAAAATTTTTATTTGGAATGGAACCATATGGTATGCATCAGAAAGATCATGCCTGCATTTCCCCAACTCTCCATCATTTCCTGTTGAAAGAAATATTTCAGCCTCTCAAAAAAAACCATTTAGTTACCTACCAGTAATCACTTAGCTGGAACTCACTGTGAAGAAGATGAAAATAATCACAAAAGTGATATTTTAAAACCAATTCAAATCGTACTAATGAATTAATAATAAAATCATAATTGTCTTCAAGGGACCGCTAGAATGATAAAGGTCTTGAGACCTTAGGTCCTGGGTTGTACATTAATTGTACGTTTAAAATAAAATTGCAGTTAGGGATTAAAAAAATATTTTTAAAATATTTTTAATTTAATTGATTGATTTTTATTATTTTTTATAAATTATTTTTTCAAATTTATTTAAAAAAAATAATTTTAAAAATAATTTTGCGTTACAAATATCCTTGCACGATAAACGGGCGTTTGATATTATTGTAATTTTTTTTTAAAATTTCAAAAAAATAAGTATTAAAAAATATTTTTAAAAAATTATTATTTTTAATTTTTTTCATATTTATCCAGAAATATTTTAAAAACAAAAAATCAAAAACAACAAATTATAATTTTTAAAATCTTATTTTTGTTTTTAAAAAACAGAAAATATAAAACGATAACGAACGAGACTTAAATGTTTGAATTAGATTAATTTGATTTCACACATTAAAATATAGTTTAGTAATAAGTGTATATATAATTTAGACAATACACTTAAATTAATATTAAAAAAAAATTGATTTAGTTTGGTGAATTTGATTAATTTTTATGCAACAGTATGTAGGACTATTAGTAATTGCATGAAAGAGCAAACTTTAAGTGTCACTATTTGGAACACTTATTGCATTCAATTTCTAATATGCAAATCTAATTAATAAACAGTGACCTCAATTCTAGCTAGACATGTACATAGGACATTCAAATTAATTACCTAAGCTTTTTTTTTTTTTTTCAGAAAAACAAATTCTGTATATATGATGAGATTTTTCTTTTTCTTTTTTTTTTTTTTTTAAGTCATACATGTTTTATAAATCTTAATATATAAAGAGATACTTTTCTAATTTATAATTTTTTTTTCAAAAAAAAAATCATAATCTTTGTAAAATGAGTTATTTTTATTAAAATTTATTAATCCACACACACATAAATTTATAAATGAATGAATATTAAAATTTACTTACATAAAATTAATTTACTCGTGTGAAGAATACAATTTATCCCCATAAGTTTACCATCACCCTAGCTAAAAGCTGATCGATGCAGCCAGTAATAATAGTAATTAATAATTATAAAGATGACATTCTGAAGTATTAGTACCTATTTAATAGATTATTCACTGGAAATAGAAGGGTAAAGCATGTGCTTTTTGTTCAAAAGTTAAATGAATATTGGTCCATATTCAATCAAAGATCCACTTTAAGATTCATATATAGAATTTATAGAATTTCAGTACAATGGCAGGTCTATTTGAACAAGTTTTCTGTGTGGTATTCAACAGTGGATCTCTGGGATATGGGTGACAGTCGTCTTGAAATTTTTTTAATTTTTTTTTAATTTATATTAAAAAATAATCTAAATATTTTGAAAAATAATTTTTACCCCAAACTTTTAAAAAACATTTTATGTTGCACTTCAAAACTAAGAAGTTAGATCTTGGTGGTATAAATTAAGAGTGTGTATGGTTCGGATAAAGTCGGAGATTTGAAAATCTTCGAATTGAATCGAAATCCCAGAGATTTTAAAATTGAAGAATCAGAATCAAATCGAATATTAAAAATCTCCGTACTAAATTATCTTAATATTTCGATTCGATTCAGTTATTCGGGTAAATTCTATTAGGGTATTTTAGAGAAATAAACATTATTATTATTATTATTATTAAGATAAGATGGGCTTATTAGGGCCTTAGGCTATAAGATATAAGTATTAATGGGCTTCTATTTAGTTTGGTTTGATTTCAGGTCGATTTGGATCTGTTCTCGGTACGGTTACATACTCATCCCCAGTACCGAATCGTACTACTATTATCGGTTCAATACAGTTTGGAAATTTTTTCGCAAATAAGAAATTTTCCTATTTGATTTTTTTTATTCGATTATTTAATTCGGTGAATTACCCGAGAACTGTGATCGGTCCTAATATAAATATCGATAAATTCTTAAATACATCAACATTTCTTGTATTGTCATGGAACAATCTTGGCCAAATTGTTTGGTATCATCTATCATGGGCTTTCCATTCATTAATATGATATTTTTGTAATGTATGGATAAGAATTTTCTTGGAGATATGTATAAGAAAATGACTATTCTTTAAGTTGCATTTAAGGCTTTGGTCTCTTTCTTAGGGAAAAAGGGTATTTATTTTAATTCCCTATCATATATAGACATATATATATATATACATAGGTAGATGAGTTTATTGTGATTGCAACTTAACAACTTTTTTTTTTTTTTTTTTTCTATTAGTAATAATTTAGTGAAGTTGTACTAATTAGTCCCCAATTGGGGGAATGTTAACATAACAAGCAAGACAATAAAAGCACACTTCCATTGTCTTTATTATACATAAATATGAATATAAAAGAAAACCACATGCTTGCATACATAGATTTTAATTAGGACAAACTTTTTCTATTTTATCTTGTTAACAAATTTGTGAACCACTTTGTACATCCAAGCAAACTTTCACTAGAATAACATATACACACATGCTTCAATTCATTCTTTAATAATTATTTTTTTGAATTGATTTTTAACCGAAATTTAGGTGTTACCTTTGTTTTTAATTTTAATTTTATTTATTTTTTAAATAGTTCAATTTAAAATTTAAAATTTTAATTGATAAGGGGGCAAAATTAAGCTCAATTTTATTATAGTAGAATGTCTTTTAAGGATTCGGTATTCAGTAGTTTTTTGAATTTCGACTACTCCGAATTTAAGTCGAAAAGAATCCACGAGGAGGGAAAACTCTCCCAATACCAATTTTTACATTCACAACTTTAATATGCCATGTCAAAAGTATAAATCATGGAAATCCATATATTTATTTTTGGTTTATAAGAATTTTTTTAATTAGGAGTAATTGTCAAATTTTAAATGAAATTAAATTATCAAAATAAAATTTTTTAGCTTCCTTCAATATAGGGTCATCAATTCTAATTAAATTATGAAAAATTAATATTTCAATTACAATGAGAATTTATATTTAGGCTTGTTCATTTATATGTAAATTCATATATATATATGATTTGATTTGATCTAACTCCATCAAGATTTATTTATTTATTTATTGAGTATTTAGTAAGATTCGAACATTGACATCAACTCCTAAGGTTTAATGTTAAAATGGATCAAACTTGATTTTTTTTTTTTTAGGTCCAATCCGAACAAACTTGATAGAAATTTACATTTATATACTTTCTATATGTTATTTTAATTTTGATTCAAATTTAAACAATAAATTAGATATAATGTCGGACCAAAAAATAAAAATCTTAAATTTTATGGGACTTAACTTGAATTCACTCATTTATAAGTTTAAACAAACTAATCTACTTAAATCAACCATTGCAAAGCTAAATATTACATTTCTAAAACTAAAGAAGAGATATGAAAATTAAAAAGAAAGTAGGAAAAAATTACATCAACATAACTGAC
This sequence comes from Vernicia montana, assembly GCA_949750685.1. Taxonomy (NCBI): domain Eukaryota; kingdom Viridiplantae; phylum Streptophyta; class Magnoliopsida; order Malpighiales; family Euphorbiaceae; genus Vernicia; species Vernicia montana. The sequence continues at coordinate 6,870 of CATKHJ011069943.1, forward strand.
AAGATTAGTGTTTTTTTTTTGATAAATTTAACTTCCATTTGGATGTCGAATTCAAAATCTCATAGTTTTAAAAATAATTTTAATATTATTTAATTAAAACTTTATTAGAATTAATAAAATATAACTATTTTGTTGTATAAAATTTGTCTAAGCATGAAAGTTCATGCGTAAGTGAAACACCTGGGGATGAGTGCCCATGTGCTACATTAGAGCTGTAAAAAAAAATCTTTAATCTGTCTAATTGATCAATTCATTTAAATCAAATCGAAAATTATAATTTACAAATATATAAGGTTGGTCATTATTTAAAAAAAAATAAGTAAATTGAATTTTCAATTTGATTTGTAGTTTAATAAAATTTTAAACCATTATAGCTCAAATCAATCCGAAGTATTAATTATATATAAAAATATATTATAAATTATTAAATTATAATAGAATAAAATGAGATTATTAATTGAATAATTCATCAAAATATTTAATAATATTTTAGGGGATAGTTTCATTTAATAATATCTTATATTTATTAAAACATTTAATTTCATTATTTTTTCATTTTCATTTTAATGATTATAACTTTAATTTAAATAGGATTAATATTAATTAATTAATTTTTTCTTTTATTTATGTCATATATGTATATATATAACATTTTCTTAAGATATTTATAATTTTTTTTTACAATTTTTAGAAGTTAAAATAAGTGTTTAATAGAAATCAATTCAAATTTAAAATTAATATAAAATTTAATTTAATTTAAACCGATCCAAATATAATTTTTAATAAATCAAACCAATTTGAAATTATGATTTCATTTAAAAATTTATCAAACTAAAAATATTAATTTAATTTAACATATTACTCATAAATCGCTAAAATCAACCCATATACGCATCTATGCTACATAATTCACACACACACACACACACACACACACACACATATATATATATATATATATATATATATATATATATATATATATATATAAAAGTTAGGATAATGACAATTATTGATGATTGAAAAGAGCCATTGATCTAACTAGCTATAAGATCAAAATCAAGATTAGATTACACCTTTGAAAAGAAAAATACAAAGAATTTGACCTAATTGTTTAGCAACATTTTTCTTGAGGAATCATTTTATATTGGACCCACTAAGTAGTGGCCTCATCAATTTCACTTGTTCATGTCATTGAAAATGAGATATATACATCTCCCCCTTTAATTAATTAATTTCCTTAATTGTTTAATTAAGTTGCACTAATTAAATATGGAAATGTATTGTCTCACCCTTAGGGGACCCATCTTAGTCACCCACATTTTTGTTCCACACTACATGTTAGCTTTTTATTGCTTTCTCTCTTGACCTTTAGTAACTTATTATTGGTCCTAATTAACCTCTTCAAGGATCATTAAGATAAAAAAAATTCAAAAAATTAAGTCATTAATTAGCTAATGCTTGAATCATCAAGTGATTGTACTTAAAAAAAAAATTTAAGAATTAAACATTATTTACTAATACAATGAGAATTGTGAAAAAAAAAATACAGTTTATGGCCCATTTAACATATTAATTAATAATAAAAAAAATGAAAAATATAAAAAATATTATGTGGTTTGACTTTTTTATATTTTAAAATATGTGAATTTTTTTTTTTATAAAAACAGATATACGGTTTGCACTGTTAGTAATTTGGAGCCAACAATCTTAATGCCGTTAGTATTAGTTGAGATAATATTTACGTGGTAATAATGACACTTATATCACTTGAGCGTCACATCAATATTGATTAACGTTGTTAGTACTCTGAACTTTATATTACTAACAAAAAAATCTCATCTCTTATTTTATAAAAAAAAAATTTATAAATCTATAAATACAAGATGATTAAATCATATGATATTTTTTTATACTTTTCTCGTAATAAAAAAAATCCCTAATGTGTAAGCTATATATACATTGTTGAGTTCTCCTCGGTGGATGACTTGATCAAATACCCAATGAAGAATAATAGAATGGGCGGTTATAGGTTTAAGCCCTAACCCTCTAGCCCAATTAAGAAAGTTTTATTTAATCAAAATGAGATCTTACAAAATCTTCCATCTTACGAATGTGACAAGGTTGAAGCTACTATAGTCAATGATAATAGATTAGTGATAGAAAGAAATTAAGAAACTCAATATTTTAAAAAAGGCTCAATCAGGGCAAAAAAAAAAAAAGTTTTAGATATGCTAAATTAATTATCAATTCATTTAACTTAATAATATTTAACTAATAAGAAAAGGTCAATATTAAAAAAAAAAAGTTATTGATATATATGCTACTATTGATTATCAATTTTTTTTTGGATATTATAAAAAAAATTGTAAGGAGATATACAGATGTTTAAAATTTAAAATTATAATCTTTTATTATTTGATAAAATAAGTTATTAATTACCGAATTATTAAGCCAATATAATATTATCATTATTAACTTAATAATTAATCTTAATTGATCTCCAACTTTTTACACATATTAAAAGGTTTCCTTTATCAAGAGAATTAGAAAGATAAATACTCCTTTCAAGAATGGGACAAAACAGAAACCTAAATAGAAAAATACTGCCTATATCAATTAGTAGTACACTTTTTGGATTAAGATTTTTCTTTTTCTTTTTTTCAGAAATATTGTTTAATATATATATATATATATATATTACAATCAATTATTGAATTTACAAGTAGGTAATATTCAAAATACATTTACTTAAAATAAAGTAATTGATATAAAAAAAAAATAAATGAAATTTAAATCTAAATTAGTTTTTAATTTTGAGGGTCTCAACTTTAACTTTTAATTAGCCATATATTAATACTAAATCAAGGTATTATTGGCCACTTTTGGGACATGTTATTCTAATTTGCTTTTGTTCAATGTTTGATTAAAGCAAAAGTATCCAATTAATTCTTAATATGGACTATAAAGATATGCTCAATTAAGAATCACAAGAATTAAAAGGTAGCAAGATAGAACTTTCCATTAAAGCTTCTTATTCTTTTTTTTTTTTTTTTTCGTATTATTGTGAAGCAACAACAAGAATCCAATATATATATATAATTAATAGTCCTCATTTAGAGTCCTTTAGAATAGGACAATTAGTGAATGGTCATGTCTATCAAGTGTCCCTCCATTACCAGACCTTTGCCATGTTATTATATGCAACATCTTCACTGTCATTTTTGTAATCTTCTAAACCCTACTTTTTTCATTTGTCCCATATATATATATACATATATTTCTAACAATTCAACCAAAAACATTGTTTATGATATCTATTAGCCTTTAATAATTATGTTTTTTCTTTAAGATAGCTTCTCTTAAATGGTTTACAATATTAATTACTTTTTTCTTACTACATAGTATAGTGCATGTATATATTATTAAAAAAAAAAAAGTTTAGAATTATTGTTTAGTTATTTTAAAATTTTACTATTGGATAAAATTGATATCTATATCAAAAAATATATGAACTAAATCCAAATTTATAATTGGATTAGTTTATATATCAACAGAAACTAAATTATCTTTCCAAACGAATTTAAAGGTATATCTCTTCCGTTCAACTTGTGCATTCAGGAATTATTTTCTGAATGCTAATTTCAAAAAATTAATTAATAAGAAAATTAGCAAACTCTTGAATAAACCACCCTAACTTTTGGAGTTGAGCATATTAAAAAAAAAAATAAAAAAAATAGTATACTATATATAATCTTTGTAACAATTATACAAAATTATAAAAGAAGTTATTGTTTTTTCTCCTGTCAATTATTCTAGAAGTATTTGGCAAAAAAAAAAATATATATTCTTGAAGTGACATATGAGCCTTCACAACAATATTTATTTATCTGTTAATCCAATTTAAAATAATTTTAATGATCAGCATTTGCTAATTAAGTATAATGTGACCAAAATTATTTGTTAATCCAACTAAATTATCACTTTCTACCTTGTATAATATTCCTTTAGAAGCAGAAGTTAATCATTTTTAATTGACTTTACTAAATTATCACTTGCTACTTTGTATAATATATTCCTTTGAAGCTGAATTTAATAATTTTTAATTGACTTTTTTTTTTTATTTTAATTCAAGTGGGATTTTTATCTAGCATCAAGTGAAGTGTACAATTAATTAAGTAATTAAACAGGCCTTAATCATATTGCAAAATGCTAATAAACCTAATTTTGAAGAAGTTAAATGAAAGTCAGCCAATACCAAACAAAGTCACTAAAAAATTTGGCGACAAAGTATAATTAATATATAGCCTTTTAATTTCCCTCTTCCTCAAGTCAATGGTCTCTAATACATATATTCCACCCAATGATGAATACCTATAAATGTTTTTCATATTTCATTGAATGACTTGAGGAAAAAAAAAAAAAGGTATATTTTATAAAAGAAAATAAAAAAAAGAAAGAAGAATATATTTTATATATAAAAAAAAGTATATGGATGAGGAATATTAATTCCACTTACTTGTTAGCAATTGCATATATATATATATATACACACACACACAAAGAGTAGATTCTCTTTGTCTATCAAAACAAAGTTAAAAAACTAATAAAATTTTCCTTTTATCAAAAGATTAAGAGTAGTCCTAGAATTAGTAATGGATTGTCATTGATTGAGAACATGCCTTTTTTAATGTAAAAAATAAAAAAAATAAAAATTAGTGCCGGATAATTTTTTTTAGAATTTTTAATATATATCAAAAGAATTAAGAAAATGAATCTTTATATGATAATTTAGTGGTTAAATGTCTAAGATGTAATATGCAGTAAGAAGTTAGAGAATATTTTTTTTTTCTTTTAAAATAATTTTGATTATATATATATATAAAAGAAGTGTATTAATTGCTCATATTAAAAAAAAATTAATTTTATCATTAGACTAATAACTCAGTGATCAAATACTTATTCGCAGTGAAAGAGATTAAGGTTTGAATTTGAACCGGACAATCCCTATTCTCATTAAAAGAATTTGATCTCATATAAAAAAAATGATATATATATATATGGAAAATTAATTCTAAGATAGTTTTAGTGTAGTAATCTTTTATACCAAATCAATTATAAATTGATGTCTTAAAAGTTTGTTACGAATATATCAGAATATATCATTATTTTTACCATTGTAAAGACACAAATATTCTCTTTACTCTCACATGTAAGTTTCATATTGAAAGTGATGTATAAACTTGGAGTAACTAGAGGCGGATCCATAAATTTTTATGATTGGAGACAATATATAAACTTTAAGTATTTTAATTTTTCAGTGAGAGCAAATTCAAATTATTTAATGGGAGTAAAAAATAAAATACACATATAATTTAAAGGACATTTTTTAAGTCAGTGAAAGCAAGTGCCTCATTGCCCCCAATGTAAATTCACCCTGAGAGTAACCAAGTATAATCCTATATATATATATATCTATTCATATATAAAGTATTTATTTATCTAATTAGTATTTAGTTTATTTTTAAATTTTATCAGGTGATTATATTATAATTTGTGTTACTAACTTTTTAATGTGGTTAAGCTAAAATAGTTTAAATCATATTAAAAACCAAACTGCAATATTTTAATTTTATTTGATTGTTTTTATATATAAACAATTAATTTGGTGTGGTAGAAAAA
>CATKHJ011069970.1:0-46017 GCA_949750685.1 Vernicia montana
CTTTTTTTAACCTGTCAAAAGCACTCAAACACTCTTGGTTAAAATCAAATGTAGCATCTTTATTAAGCAATTCACAAAGAGGTTTGGCAATTTTAGAAAAATCCTTGATAAAGCGGCGATAAAAGCCCGCATGACCAAGAAAACTTCTTACTCCCTTTACATTAGTTGGTGGTGGAAACTTTTCAATGACTTCCACCTTGGCTCGATCCACCTCAATTCCAGCTTGAGAAATCTTATGGCCTAGAATAATCCCCTCTTGTACCATAAAATGACACTTTTCCCAATTAAGCACGAGATTTGATTCTTCACAACGTTCCAAAACTTTTTTCAAATTCTCCAAACATTCATCAAAAGAAGACCCATAAATAGTAAAATCATCCATGAAAACTTCCATGGTCTTCTCAACAAAATCTGAAAAGATGGACATCATGCAACATTGAAAAGTTGCAGGGGTATTGCACAATTTAAATGGCATCCTCCTACATGCAAAGGAACCATAAGGACATGTAAAGGTGGTCTTTTCTTGGTCTTCCGAAGCAATAGGAACCTGAAAATATCTTGAAAAACCATCTTTACCTAGCTCTTCAAATTGATGCCTTTTAAGGAATGGTGTAGGCGAGGTAGCTTCCAATGCATAAGCAAATTCAGCAACTCTTTCATCTTCATTACTAGTTATTGCATTATTTACCAAAAAAAAGCTTTAAGAGGGTCTTCAAAATATTCTTTTTTCCATACCTCTTGAACCATCTCATCAATGATGTCCACTCGAAAGCAACTATCAGAAAAAGTAGGATATTTGCCTGCTTTCAAAATGTTGAACTCGACCTCTTCATCACCTACCCTTAAGGTTAGCTTCTCTTGCTTTACATTTATGAGTGCTCTAGTTGTCGCCAAAAATGGCCTCCAAGAATAAGTGGAATTTCTACATCTTCATCCATATCGAGAACAATAAAATCCACAGGAATGTAGAATTTGTCCACTTTGACCAACACATTTTCTATAATCCCAACAGGGTACTTCACTGAACATTCAGCCAATTACAAAGTAATCTTGGTAGTTTTTAATTCATTAAACCCCAATCTTTTGCAAATTGACCATGGCATGAGACTCACACTAGCACCCAAATCACACAAAACTTTTTGAAACTCAGTATCACCTACAGTACAAGGAATAGAAAAACTCACTGGGTCTTTAAGCTTTGGTGGAAGTTTATTTTGGATTATAGCACTGCACTCCTCAGTAAGTGCAACAATATCATCATCTTCAATCTTCCTTTTATTGGACAATAATTCTTTTAGGAACTTCACATAAGTTGGCATCTGAGCAAGTGCTTCTGCAAAAGGAATGTTTATGTGAAGTTGATTGAAGACCTTTAAGAATTTCTTATATTGTTTGTCCAATTTCTGTTGCTTCAACCTTTGAGGAAAAGGAATGGGTGGTACATATGGCTTGACATGTGGTGGTTGAGATGCCTCCTCCTTCTTCTTTTCTTCATCATGATCTTTTGGAGTCTCTTCTTTGTCAATCTCTGTTGAAACCTCACCATTGTCTTGCTTTGCTTTCTTTGATACCATTTCCTCGAGCTGCTTGCCACTTCTCAAGGTAATTGCCTTACAATGTTCTTTGGGATTAACTTCAGTTTTGCTAGACAAAGTGCCTTGAGATCTTGTATTGAAAGAACTAGCCATTTGTCTCAGTTGCGTCTCCAAGTTCCTGTTTTGGCTTACTATTTGATCAACCTTGGATTCCAACTTATCATATTGTTTCTCCAATTTATCAAATCTTTATGTGGTAGCTCCAATGAATTTCTCCAAAGCTGCTTCATAGGAAGGTTTATTTTCAAGCGGTGCTTGATTTTGATTCCTCCTTTGAAAGTTGGTTTGATAAGGTTTCCTCTGATTGCCCCCTTGGTTCCCTTGATTTCCCCATGCTAAGTTAGGGTGATTCCTCCACCCTGGGTTGTAAGTATTAGAATATGGGTTATTTTATTACCTATTAAGGTTAGTAACAAAATGAACCTGCTCCATTCTATGGCATTCTAAATTAGGATGATTACCCCCACAAGACTCACAAACCGTTGGATAGCTAGATAGAGCATTGATGTTTACTCATTCCAAAGTCTTAGCAATTGCATCAACTTTGGAAGCAAGTAAAGAATACCCATCCATATCATGAACACCAGCAACTCTTTTTGTCACACTTCCTTCATTAGACCAATGGTAATTATTGGCTGCTATTTCTTTAAGAATGTCATATGCATTCGCAGCGTTCTTGTTCATAAGGGCTCCTTCAGCAGCTGCATCAATATTACTTCTCATCTGAGTAGCAAGGCCATTATAGAAGGTTTATACTATTAACCAATCAGGGATACCATGATGGGGACACTTCTGTTGCAATTCCTTGAACCTTTTCTAAGCTTCTTAGAAAGTCTCTCCCTCAAACTGAGTGAAGCTAGTGATGTCATTCCTGAGTTTAGCAGTCTTTCCAGGTGGAAAATATTTCGCAAGTAAAATCCCTATGAGTTGATCCCATGTTGATTGACCCTGGAGCTTGAGAGGTTAGCCATGTTTTTGCTTTATTCCTAAGAGAGAATGGGAAAAGCGTCGGTCTAATGACATCATCAATAACGCCATTCATCTTGATTGTATCATAGATTTCTAAAAAATTTGTCAAATGGGCATTGGCATCCTCCATGACACCTCCCCCAAACTAAGACTATTGAACCATCTGTATGAGTGATGGTTTGATCTCAAAGTTGTTAGCTGTAATAGTTGGCCTTTTAATACTAGACCGCATAACCGAGCTTAGCACGATAAACTCACGCAGTGCCCTGTTAGCTCTGTTGTTTGCTATATCTTCTCATTCGCTTTCTTCCTTAAAAGTTTCTTGATCAAATTTTGCTCCTTCTTTCAAAGCCTCCAACTTTTTGGCTTTTTCTTCTTTTTCCTTTCTGAGTCTCTCCTTTTTGGCTTTAGCCAAAGCTTTACACTTACACTCGATTTCAGGATCTAACTCCTCTAACTTTGAGTTGGGATCGCTTCTCATAAACACCTAAAGTGATATGCAAAGAGTTGGGATCGCTTCTCATAAACACCTAAAGTGATATGCAAATAATAATAATAATAATAATAATAATAATAATAATAATAATAATAATAATAATAATAATAAAGAATCTAAATTAATAGAGTATATCAATTTTATTGATATTGACAATGTCGCCTTCCCCGGTAACAGCGCCAAAAACTTGTTACTGAAAATCTGCAAGTGTGCAGATCGTGGGCAAGTAATAATGCATGAGTAGAGTTTCGATTCTATAAGGAAGGTATTGTCAAGTACTAAAATTATAATTACTATGTTATTTAGAATATCAATTTAGTTGAGATTAAGAAGAAAATAAAAACAAGTATTAAAAGATAAATTCAATATATGAAAAAGATCTAGGATTTAGATTTTATCAATTGATTACCTATGACTTTTCTATGTTCTCTAGATTGATTTAATTTTTATTGGAATTAATTATTAGATTTTCCTAAATTATATGATGTTCTCTCTCAAGACACAACGTAAATATTTATGTTAACCTTATGTTTACTCTCATAATTACAAGCAATTAACATAAACCCATTAAGTTTTATGGAAATTGTTTAATTAATTACAAAGGAGTGTTCTTATCTCTAAGCAACACATTCCCTAGGTCTAATATTTCAATGAACTAATATTATGCTTCCACTCTCGCTACTTCACATAATATCTTTAAATATACAAATAATGATCAATTATTCACAAGCATTAAATTCTAAGATAAAAGATTAATTCCAATAATCAAAACTAAATCAATCAAATAAAGATAATCATAGGCAAATCAAGAGATTATATCTAAATCCTAGACAAGAAATTTAGCTACTCATAGTTAAGAAGGAAGAAACAATTAAATTAACAATGAATCTAATAGAAAACATAATAACAACTTATTATTGAATTGAAGAATAAAAGTTTAAAAAGAACTTTTTTTGGGATACAGTCTTTAGCATACACGAACTTCAAAACTTCTCTTCTTGATCAAAATGAAAATAAAAGAAATGAAACTAAGAAAAAATAAATCTCTATATCTATTTATTTATTTGATTGAATGATACTTTGAAGGAGGGGCGATAATGCCTATTTATAGGCAACTTCCACATTCTTTTTCTATTATCTTACATCATTGCCTGCATCATTATCATCTTTATTGTCAACAAAATTAGCTTGGGTTAGTACATAAAAGTGGCTTGGTTTAGTAAATAAAAGTGGCTTAAGTTAGTAAACAAAAGTGGCTTAAGTTAGTAAACAAAAGTGGCTTGGGTTAGTAAACAAAAGTGACTTGGGTTAGTAATCAAAAGTGGCTTGGGTTATAGCTTTCTTTCATTATAAAAGGAAGCTCCCTCCCCCTTTGTATAGCATCCCAAAATTCTCTCTATTCTGCAAAATAAAATAAAATACTAAAAATATGTTATAATTTATTTATAAATTCTTAGAATTATTTATTTCTCAAAATAATATTATTAAATTCTCAAGAACTGAACCAAAATTTGAGTTTAAACAGGTAAAATAACTTTAAGAAACTAGAGTTATCAATTGACCGACCATGTAGTTCTCCATCTTGGTCAAAGAGTCGGTACGCTCCATTCCTTTTGATTTTCTTTTACCACAAATGGACTTTCCCAATTTGGGGACCATTTTTTGAGTTTTGGTGTCTTGGAGCCAATTGGCAAGATAACTTTCCAGACCAAGTCTCCAATCTTGAATTCTTTTGACCAAACTCTCTTACTGTAAGTCCATTCCACTCGTTTTTTCTGTGCTTGGATTCGATCTAAAACTGCTAACTGATCATAATCTAGGTCGTCAAGTTCCTTTAACATGGCTTGGATGTACTGATCGGCTGTTAACTTATCTTGGAATTTTCTCCTTAAAGATTTTACTGTTAACTCGGCTGGAATCATCGCATTATGCCTATAGACTAGTTTGTATGGAGTTGCCCTCGTGGCTATTTTTAAGGTGGTTTAGAGTGCCCATAATGTTTCACTTAGAAGCTCATGCCAAACCTTTGGATTATCATCAACCATCTTCTGAATTTTCATTTTGATCAACATATTGGTTACCTCGGCTTGTCCGTTTGCTTGGGCATAGTATGAAGTTGAATAGATTAGCTTAATGCCAAATTCTTTAACTTCTTCCTTAGTGAAAATTGTCCCTTGGTCGGTTGAAATTGATTGAGGTAAACTGCTTTGGTGCAGAATATACTTTTTAAAGAATTTTATGACCGACTGTTGATTCACAACCTTCAAAGGTATTGCTTCGACCTATTTTGAGAAACAGTCTGTGGCCACTAAGATGAATGAATGTTATTTAGAGGATGGTGGGTATATTTTGCCGATGATGTTAGCTGCCCAACCTCTGAATGGCCACGGCTTAACAACTGAATGAAGCTTGTCCGCTAGAACTAGTTGTATCGGACCGTGCTTTTGACAAGCTTTTCATCCTTTGGCATAGCTAAAACAATAATTTTTCCATGCTCGACCACCAATATCCATGCTGCTATAGTAATTGCCTCATTAGCTTTCCAGATTGATGTGCTCCAGCAAGTCCTTCATGGACCTCAACCATTACAAGCATGGCTTCGGCCGAGGCATAGAAGCAATTCTCCTCCAGGATATTTTATGTACAACTCTCCATTGTCTTATGAAAACCTTGGTGCAATGAGCTTAATTCTATGATCTGCCCCCGAGGATGGATTTTTTAAATAGTCAATGAGTTCGGTGCGCCAGTCTTTTATTAGGTCAATATTGAAAATTCCTTTGTGCCTTTCTAGTTGTTCTTCCAACCGATCTATGGCCTTAATACATAAAACTAAGACCGGTCTGTACTCCAAAGGTACTTCACTGAATCATGCTAGGTACTCGGATGCCCCTTGAGGCAGCTGATTAGCTTCTACATTTTCGGCCCTCAAAGCATACTCTATAGAAAAGTGCTTAAAGCTATCTATTAAGTGCATAGCTTTATCGCAATATGGCCGAAGAGTTGTAGACTCACAGTTATATTCACCAGATACTTGCTTCACAACTAACAAAGAATTGTCTTTAATATCTACCGAATGCACACCAAGTTTGGCAAGGATTTTGAGTCCAATAATCAAGGCTTCATACTCGGCTTGATTATCTATACATGGGAATCCAAGAATGAACTCTAATTTTGTTAAGATGCCCCTAGGCAAGGATATCATGATTCCAGCACCAACTAAACTTGTAGTTTTCGATCCATCAAACCACATTTGCCAACTTTCACTGAAAACACAGGTCACATCTTCGATTTACTCCTCCTTTGTTGGATGATTAGCCAAAAAATTGGCTAGTGCTTGGCTCCTTAGCTAGTGCTTGATAAGGAACATATTGCATGTCGAACTTAGATAACGCCACAACACATTTGCCCATTTTGTTTCTTAAAAAAGGCGGAGACAAAATATACTTTATTACATCGGTCCTACTAACCACCAAGATACCTACTGGAAGCATGTAGTACTTTAGTTTGGTGCAGAAAAAATAAAGAGCTAAACACAGTTTCTTGACCGATGTATACTTTATTTCATGTGCGGTCAAACTCCTGCTAAGATTAGTGCGCTACACAACTCTTTTCCAAAACTGACTGTCAAACTATCTGATAATTAATTTTGAATCCACCGACACTGATTGCTAATTTTTTAAAATCCAGAAAGCCCTGGAAATTGACCCAGAGACCCAAAAAATCCAAAAAATGGAGCCTGCCACGTGTCAGGGTGGCTATCCGCCAGTAGACATGCTGGACAGCCGGCGGGTGCCGCTGGCCTCCTAGCCCAACTGCCCTGACGTGTCAGCCTGCCCAATGTCAGGGGCCGCCAAGTCTGCCAGTGAATCCGCCAATCGGTTCGGCTTAGCTACCAGCCTTCCCGGCGGCTGGTTCCCCCTGTGCTGCTCTGAAATTCCGATTTTGCCCTTCTCCAACTTGATTTTCAGTCTTTTTAGCCCCATCCTTTTTGGTCTTTTTACATTTCTTTTTTCCAAAATACCTCCACTTCACTTTGCCTATAAATAGGCCACTTCCCCCATTATTTTAAACACCCCAAGAGCTTAGGTAGATTGGCTATCCATTTGCTCTCTCTCTCTAATTAGTCTCTTTGAGTAGTCCCAATTTTTAATTAATCTCTCTTTGATCTTAATAAAAAATTAAGTAATTAATTCCAAATATTAATTAATTAATTAGTAATTAAAAGTTTTCTTTCTCTTTGATTGGAAACTAATTAGGATTACTCCTCTTTGGATTAATTTTAAATTAATTAATTAAATCTATTCTCTTTGAGTAAGATTCCCTATTTTCGAGACTAATAAGACAGAACTTTGATCCTGAAAAATACTCCGCCCACTTAAAATCTCTCAAGAGAATGTATGACATCTTCTCTTACCAACTCCAAACATCCCCCCCCCCAAAAAAAAAAAAAAAAAAAAAATCAAATCAATCAAATTAATCTGATCAATTCCTGAACCCTTCCACTTCACAGTGGAAATGAACTACGTGGGTTTGATCCCCATTCAATGGGGTACGTAGGTACACTTGAAATTTAACTCCAAGCCTCAAATCCAAACCTCCAACCAATTCCTTTTCCCTTTATTTTTGTAAATATTTGTGTTTAATTTTGTAATTCAATTAATAATTTTGGAGTAAAGGAGTGACCATGTGATTTCCTTAGTACCCTCAAGGGCAAGAGGAAATACTCTTATTTACTTGCTCTTTATTTTTCAAGAATCCATAATTATACCATGAACATACATTATAAATCGTCATTAATGCTTGTCATTCATAAAATCAAATTAAACTTAGGAGCCAAATTTATATTATTTGAAACAAAAAACCTAGTCTCTGAGTTCAACCTGGTTTAAAGGCTAGTGATTTTATCATTGGGTAAATTAATCGAAAAATTAATAAATTGGAGTCAATCTTGAGTTTTTCCTTAATTTTTTCATTTAAATAAATTAGGGTGGCGACTCCCGAATCATATTTTGAAAAATCAAATTAATTTGCCAAATAAAGCGATAACCAGTTTCAATCTTGAAATCATACCTTAAAGAGCATTTCAATCCCTAGTGGATCGGACCGGTACTCGAGCAAGACCTCACAATAGTAAACTGCTTGCCCAAAGCCTTCGTGTTCTTAGGCGAGCATACTTCCAATTGAGTCCTCTGAGGCCGAAATATAGAGAATTAAAGGTTGGTTCGGCCTTGGTGGATTCATGATAGACGACTTTATGAGGTAGTCCTTTATTTCATCAAACACTTTCTGGTGTTCCTCAGTCCAAATGAATTCGCTATCATTTTTAATTTTTAAAAAACCTCTCCAAGACTAAAGTTTCCCTGCTGTATTTGCAATGAATCTTCTTAAAAAGTTTATTTGCTCAATTAGTCTCTGAAGCTCTTTCTTGGTTCGGGGAGGCTGTGCTTCAATTATTACTTTAGCTTTATTTTTATCAACCTCCACTCCTCTCTGATGGACTAGAAACCCAAGGATGTTACCAGCCGATACCCCGAATGCTCACTTAAGTGGATTCATCTTTAGTTTGTGCTCTCTCATTCATTCAAACGATTTACAGAGATCGGCCAGGTGCTGTTCTTCCTGCTGGGATCGAACCACAGCATCATTGATGTATACTTCCATGAACTTCTTAATCATGTCATGGAAGATCAAATTCATTCTCTTTGATAACTGGTCCCAGCATTCTTTAGACCGAATGGTATGACAACCCATTCATAAGCCCTAATCAGCCTTGGACATCTGAATGTTGTTTTGCTTATATCATCTTCGGCAATTTTGATATGGTTTTATCCTGAAGGTCCATCCATGAAACTCATAATGAGGTTGCAAGCAGCCGAATCTACCAACATGTTTGAAATTGGCATGGGATATTTGTCTTTCAGTGTTGTTGTGTTAAGGTTTCTGAAATCTACACAAATTCTCAATTTGCCATTCTTTTTTATCATCGGGACGATGTTGGATAGCCATTCTACATATGTAGTTGTTCTAATAAACCCTGCATCAAGAAGCCTTTTGATTTCTTCTCAAACTAGTTCCATAACTTCTTTTGACATCCTTCGCATGGGCTGTTTGAACGGCCTGTACCCTGGTTTTATTGGTAACCGATGTTCTACCAAAAATCGGTCTAAACATGGCATCTCATGATAATTCCCAAAAAAACAATCCTTAAATTCTTTCAACAAAGCTGTCAATTTGGCCTCAAAATTGGCATTTAACTTTACACTAACAAACGTAGGCCGAGAATCTGCTTCGGTTCCTAAATTAACTTCTTTCAATGGGTTTTAGACCTCTGTCGATTCGTCTTTATACTTTTGAGATGCCAATTTGATATCTTTTAGTTGTAACTGGCTGGATGGATCCTGGTCCTCATCTTCGTAGATACATTCGGCCACAGTTATTCCCCACTTATGGAAGAGATCTGCTATCTTCCTCATCAATTCTATTTGTTGTTTGGATTTAACCATTGATAATCAATTTGAGGAAGATGTTCGGCTATTGAGCCGAAACGAGTTGGACCGAATTACTTCATTGGCCAAAATTCTGGATTCATCCCAAGCAGTTACCTTAGGTTGCTATCTTTTGTACTTGTCATCTTCTGAGACTTCGATCTCTGTTACTAGAGTTTGAGGTTCATAATACAAAGCATATGCCACGTGTATTTGTTCCTTGAATGGGTTGCTCTTTATATGGACGACTTCTACATACCCTTCCCTGAATAAGATCAAAATTTGATGCATGGAGGAAGTGATGCATTTATTGGAGTGAATCTAGTCTCGGCTTAAAAGGATGTTGTAATTACTCTTCACATCCACTACAAACATTCCCTTAGGTCGAATTTCACGGCCGACCTTCATCTGAACTGTTATGAATCATTCTGTCAGTGTTTTCCCCCTAGTGAAGGCAGTCATTGAAATATCGGCCTTTTTTAAATCATCCTTACTGAAGTCGAGCTTCTTAAGTAATCACAGAGGTATTATGTTCACCCCAACTTCGTTGTCCACCAGCACTCTATTGATAGGAATTCCATTGACTTCAGCCTTTATGTAAAGGGACCGAATGTGGTTTGTCAAAGATAATGGTGGTTATTCAAGAATGACTGATTGTCGAACCTCTTCCTCATCTTCAGTAGGTTTGGCTTCCAACACGTCACCATCCAAAGAAGATTGTTGGCCTGCTTTGGGGAGAAAATCATTTGGCAGGAGGGTGACCATATTAATATTTCCTCTTACATACAACAAACTTGCACCGGACTCTCCCTTGCTTTCTACACTGTTTTCCCTAGCCTTGTCAGGCTGCTTCTGTTTTGGCACCCAAACTCTTCTCCTTTTCTTGGCTGGGCCTATTTGTTCTATTTAGTAAGGTTTGAGCTTGTTATTCGGCTGGGACAACTTTGCCCGAAGCACGGTCCTTCTCTCATTATCTTCTTATAACCGAACCTCTACTTTTGTAGCTTTCTGCTTATTGCAAGCCTGAACCCTCTGCTCCACTTCCTCATTTTTTGCTGCTTGTTCAGCACGCTTAACTTGTCTCTACCTCTGCAACTGCCTCTTTTGTGTCTTCATTAGGATCGGCATCATTTTCTTTATGTGGTTGAGCCTGTCGAAGACATTTCCATTTGGCCTAGGAGGTGAATGCCTTTCCCATTTTTCTACATGATGAGGTCTAGGTTTAAAGGTTATAGGCTTCTTGTTGGGATTTGATTCTTGAGAGTAGTCAACTTTTCTAGGCCGATCTTGGATCCTTCTTGACCCTTCGATCATAACATGCCTCCATTCCCTTTGCCTCGGAGGTGGTTGTCTAATGACTTCTTTCTGGTGAGAGGGTTCGAGTTTTTTTCTCTTTGGCACCACTTGGAACTTTGATTTGCATTATTGGCAAACTAGGCAAGCTTTTAATTTCATTTGAGGCTTAGGATGGTGACTCTGTTTCTCAATTTTGGGCCTATCTTTTCCTGCTCGGCCTTCTTTGTTTCTTCTGGCCTTTTCCCTTCAGCTTTGGCTTGAAGGTCTACTTTCTCTTTAGGCCAAACAATTGGATTTGGTTGCTATTGTCCAGATCCTAGAATTTTTAAATTGGCCATATTGATTTCAGTCAAGTTATTAGAGCCCTTGGGAAATGAATTTTTCTCAATTGCAGTGGCTTTGTTTTTACTCGGGAAGGCCAGTCTCCCTTCATTGATCTCCTTCTGAATCATGTTCCTAAAGAAGATGCAGTTCTTAGTGCTATGCTTGAAGGAGTTGTGCCACTTGCATTAATCCTTCTTAGCCAGTTCTTCATGAAGCGAAATGATATGTCCAGCTGACAAAATAATCTGATTGTCTTTTAATAAACAATAAAAAATCTCGTCGGC
The DNA here is from genome assembly GCA_949750685.1 of Vernicia montana. Taxonomy (NCBI): domain Eukaryota; kingdom Viridiplantae; phylum Streptophyta; class Magnoliopsida; order Malpighiales; family Euphorbiaceae; genus Vernicia; species Vernicia montana. The sequence continues at coordinate 11,450 of CATKHJ011069970.1, forward strand.
TTTATTCAGGTCAAACGAATATTCCTTTGCAATTTTGTTGGGCTTAGAATATTTTTTCTTGAAAATAAAGGGCTGAGCACTCATATGACCCGCCAATTTTTAGTTTGGCCAAGCATACCTCTTCCTTAGAGTTTGAGTCTTCGCTTTCTTGCACATTAGACACTTCTATGGGATCTTGGTAATAAGTTCCCTTAGATGAAGACTTTTCCTGGTCTTTCTCCTTGAGTAGCCTTTCATACCCATTGACTTAGTCTAATAAGTCATAGAAGTCCCTTAACCTGTGGCCTTCAAAGTGTTCCCTAATGGTTATGTTCATGCAATTGAAAGCAAAACTAACCAACTCTTGTTTGGATATATTAGCATTGCAATAGGCTTTCATCTTCTTAAATCGAGCTATATACTCCTCTGCCGATTCTCTAGACATTTGATAAGCTCTTGCCAAATCGGCTAAGGTGATGGTAAGAGGAGTTCGGTAAAATTCAGTGTGGAACTTTTCCTCCATCTGAGTCCACATAGTAATTGAATCTTCTCTCAAGTTGGTATACCATATAAAGACAATCTTGGTCAAGGAATTACCGAATAGTTGAAGCTTAAGGAAGTCTTCGACTGATGCTTCTCCACACTAGGTGGTAAACTTGGAGATGTGTTCCACCGTACTTGAGTTGTCCTCCCCAAAAAATAGAATGAATTCGGGGATCTTGAACTCCCTTGAAAATGGGTAAACTCGATCTATCCAATTCGGATAAGATTTATTGTAGACAGGCTGAGTATTTTCTCTGGAGTCCACTCCCATTCTTCTCAAAGCCCTCATAAGGTCATTATCTATCAGCTAATTTTTTCGATAGCCTTCTACATTTTTGTCATGGTCATCATAAACCTGGTTATCCTGCCATTGGTTTAGTATCCTTTCATGTTCAGGATTTTGCACTCCTCTATTATCATATCTAAAATCATTTCTATAATTTTCATTAGAAAGGGGATTATTACCTTGACGAGGTTGGCCAGTGGGAATATCCTTGTTGTCATCGGGGCCGTCCTGGTCAGCTCTTCTCAGCAAATTAACTTCTCCATAACAAGGCGCATTCCTTCGATGATCGGGGATATGTCTCCTTAGCTGATCATCGAAGTTCCTTCTCATGGCCATGTCTTCATTCCTCCCTTCCATGATTTGAGAAAAATGAGTTAGGGTCGTTGTGAATTGATCCAAGGAACGGTCAATCGTATGCTGGACCGTTCGATTTTCATCCACCATCGGCCTCATAACTACAACTATTTGCTCTATCATCCTAAGGTACAAGTCATTGTTTACTCGGGATATCACACTGGACGTGCCAAAAGATTTTAACCCTAAAAATTACTTTTAGAATTAAAAACCTTTAGATTGTTTAATTGGGTTCTTGTTACAGTACTGTCAGTCCTTTGGAATTGATATTTGTTACTATTTTTGGTATTTTTATATTAATTATATTGCAAAAAATAACCTAGATATGATGTATATAGGCAAAATGTACTATCAACAGTTAATTTAGAGATTCGTGCAGAAAAAAGTAATCTGAAATCTTATATATAGGCTGCCAAAGCTGTTAACTGTCAGTCAGGGATCTAATATTTAGGTTGAAAACCCTTAATCAAAAAGTTTGGCATATAGACAGTAGCCGTCAATTCTAACCACAACAAAAACAATTTAGAGAGAAATTGAGTGCTTATTGAATTGAGTGATACCTGTATAAAGAGTTTACAAGACTATATATAGTAATTAACCCTAAGTTAATTTCTAATCTTACACTGATACAGACAAGTTCAGTGGGCTCACTATGTGCAATGAGTCCAAGTATAAAGAAATTTGAACAATTAATTTATCTACAAATATACAATTATGAACCAAGCCTCTCTAACTGGGCCTACTTTTAAGCCGATGTCAACAAAAAGAAAATCTCTTATTTCCTCAATTTTGAAGTGAAATGAAATACAAGTTTAAAAGGGATAACTAATTTTTTAATATCTTTTCTTTTTTTTTTATTTTAACTACGGCCTAAAAGATTTTTAAGAATTATAAAAAAAAGTTTAAAATTTAAATAATTAGATATGATTTTCAATTTAAATTTAAAATTTTTAATTCATTATACATAGTATTTTATATGTTAATTAAATTAAAAATTTTGAAAAACAAATATTTCAAAATTGTGCATTTTGGTGAATAATTTAAACATATTCATTTTAGACTTAGATTGGATATATAATCAATCAATTTTTTTAACGAGTGCCCTAAGGACACTTGTTAAGAGCAGTTACTTCAAACAAAGTATAGTTATAAAACAGTTGTCAAATAAATTTAAATAAGTTGATATAAAAATGAGTTGGGTGAAAAAAAAGTAGAGATTTTGATAGAGTTGTATTTCATTACTATTATTATAATTCTAAGTGATAGGTCAGAATCTCCACTTTTCACTCATTTATTTTATTTTTAAATTTATTTATTTAATATTATCTGAATTTTTATTTCTTAAATAATACTCGTTAAAAAAAATCCAAAAAACACACACCAAGAGAGCCTGGGCAATGGACCCAGGTTTAATTCTCCTCCCAAACTATATATATATATAAAGAAGAAAAAAAACTCTTAGCCCTTATACTAGGAAACAAGTACTCAATTGCTCATTTAAAAAAAAAAAAAAAAATACTCAATTGCTAAATTGTAGATTATTGATTTAAGTTGTACAATCTGGAACGTTGGTGGTTATTAAAGCTAAATTATAGTGATAAAAAATCTTTTGATTTTTCCTAATAAATCTTGCCATCTATAGTTTTATCATTTTTTTTTTCTAATCTATTTTTTCTCTATAAATTTGAAGACAGTTCTTAATGAATTAAAATCCTATGGTTTTGTAGACAAATTTAAGGCATGTTTCATTGTGGAAAACAAAAATTATTTTCTAGAAAATTATTTTAAGAAAATTAGAAAACAAAATTTGATGTTTGGTTATAAAAATTTTCCAAATAGGAAAATTTTACTCCAGTTTCCAAGTTTCCTAAAATTACACTAACCTATAATTTCTGGTTTAGATCAGATTATTGATTCTGTTATATTAATTTTGGTTAATTTTCTTGAGTCATTTACCATATTTTTTGGGATAAATTTAACTTCGACTAGAGATTTAAACTTGAGATTTCATAAATTTGAAGAGGAATCCTGTGTGATTGAACCAAAAGCTCATATTTCTAGCTACCTTTCAGTTTTAAGATCAATGGACCATTGCAATATCATGTGTTGCCTTAATGGTTCAGACACAAGTATTGATGAAAAAGACAAAAAAGAAAAAAACCCTACGGCCACTTAAGTGAAAAGGTATTTATTAATCAACTGAGCTTATTTTACAGTGATTGTTCTACAAATGAATAAATAAAAAATGCACTATTACAATAACAGGATTTATGAGCTTATAGAACAGTGATTGTTCCAATAATGAATAAAAAAATGCACTAATACAACAACAAGATTTAATTTAATTTTTTTTAATGAATGAATCTAAATAACAGCATTATTGTTTTCTGAAATAAATTGTAGAACTAAAATCCTTTTTAGAGTATGATGATTCCATGGGCTGATAAGTGAAAACCAGACCTTACTGCCTTATCAGGTCTTGCCTGTTGAAGTACAAGTAACCCTTTTCATCTGAAAGAGTAGATGCAGTAGATACTAGAGAAAACCCAGAATAGCTCTGATCTACCTTTGTCATGCATATATCGTACATGCACTTCAAAAGTTCATTGTTTTGGACAAATGGTTGTGCTAGATATTCATCCAGTGGCATCCACTGTAGGAAATTGCAAACAATAATGTCAGGACTACAACTTTAGCTGCTATTACGGTAATAATATAAGATTTTAAAAAAGTTCATAGTATTTATCATGTCCATCTAGAATATATCAGCTATTGACAATCTAATAGTTACCATGACAGATATGTATTAAGTGGAATCAAATTATACAGTTAATTGGTGAGCCAAACACATTTGTTTTGGAAAATCTGCTTTTACCAAAACTTACTTGGGCTGCATCTATCTCTGATTCCTGCTTCTGGACGTCAAAGGAGAGGGGTTGCAGCAGGCATAAGAAGAATAAATCTGACTTCTCAAAGAATGCTTTGTGGCTTTCCCTGTAAATTATAGGAATGGTGAGGTAAACGATATTTCCAAAAAGATGTAAGTTACACAAGGAACTTGAGGTGCACAAAGAAGAGTTTCTCTTATTCTTTTATCTTATGTGCTTCAGGTCTCTACTAGCAACAAATCACACTTTAGAGAACATGTTATGCTGCAAGAAATTAACACTGCCCTTTTTTTGTCCTTAACATTAATAATAATAAAACATTATAACATAAAAGTCACATCATCATTTAATAATAATAAAACATTATAATACAAAAGTCACATCATGGGGGTTAAGTTAGTTAAGTTCCTATATTCTAGCATGGATATGTACTAGCCAAGGTACAAACATGATAAATCAGAATAATGGCATTGTTTAGTCCGAATGCAGATGACCATAAAATATTCTAGTAAACTGCATACCTGAATGCTAATACTTCTATAAATTTGGTATCAATCTGTTACAAAAATAAATAAATAAATAAATAAATTGTATTAACAATTTCGATTGTTAGTTGAGTTGCAAATTACATTACAGTAACTTACATCTGTCTCTTCCTTAACTTCTCTTACTGCAGCTGCACAGATGTCTTCTCCCTGAGATAATATAGCTCTATCAATTGGTATCTTCTGCGCTGCTTAGTATATATCCACATTGAAAAGAATATTGTTGATGAACGTACCTCATCGACAACTCCAGTAGGGAACTTCCAAATACCTGTCCCTCGCAATATTCCGCTCTTTTCTTGGACTACCAGCACCTTTAAATGAAAATCACAAATGCCTAATTATGAGAAAGGACTAAGAACTGAGGATAACAACAAAACCAGAGAACTCTAGGACTATTAGCAGTACAAATAAATACTTTCTAGATGACCATGTCAACCATCAACATATGACCACATTAGGATGAATAACTATAATCATAATGAGAAGACACAGTCAAAATTCAAGAGTTGAAAACACATTGAATTCAGTAATGAAACTATCAGAAGTCTAAACTGCAGTGCTTCCCAATCCCAAACCTATGTCTCATGCATAAAAAGGCTACCAATAAAATCTTTACTACACGTAGATTTCTTTCAGTTTTCCATAAACCATCAGTATTAGCGGAAGAGTCATCCCTGTGGGAGACCTTTAGGTTTTAACAAGGGACATGCTACTCTGATTACAACCACGCAGAGAATGCTTCCTGCAAAACTCCTCTCAACTTCAGGATAGAAAAGTTGGTTAGAATGATTTATGACAAACCATAGGGAAATACCTCTCTCTGTTCATTCATGACAAATGCACCAACACGAACTCTGTGACTGGCATTTGCAGGAAGAGTATGAGTGCCCTCTGGGATCCAGTATACAAGCATCAAGTATTCTGGTTCTGCATGATGGTACCAGAACCCTTCCTGTGAAGAAAATTACATAATTAAAAGTTAACATACAAAATTTGATAACTTGAACAACCTGCAATATGCAATGGTTTATCCAACATGAGGCATTGGTACATTCAAAGACAATTAAGTCACCTTAACAGCAGCTTCAACGAGATTGACCATTTGAATAGGCACTTTGATCCAAACACCCCTCTTACCCTACATATATGTTTCAAAAAAAAACATTACGGATAGAAAACAGCAGATACAAGTGCATCTAATATGGACGGACAATATGCTACAAACAGTTGGATTGTGTAGGTCCAAAGTCTAAAACATGCACAATGAAAGAAAAGAATTCATATAGCCAATTCCAACCAATTTGGGTAGAAGCTGAATTGAATCTTATATTGTGTGCTGATGTGGTCCTAAAGGATTCAAAAACATGTCACCTTAATTTGGAGTCAATTTAAACAGATTGTTTGAGCTGAGAGTGGCACATACAAAGATCTAACCATTGTTATGTAACATTCTTTTTGGTCCTTTTTTTCAAAAATTCTATATAAAGTTAAACTTGAGACTTGCTTGATAATTTAAAATATTTGTGGAAATGACAATTTGATGGTTAAAAAAGCAAACTGAACCTGGAAAACAAGAGAGCAAATGTTGGCAAGTGCCAACCCAATATATCTGCCCTTCCTATGCAATTTGTAACATATGAAAATGGTGAGAAAAACCATAATCAATAGCTATATACTAGAGTGATACCTGCTTTCTCCATTGAGCAACTGAAGCTTTAAGCATCGAAGCAAAGACTTCCTTGTGCATAGGGTCACTCAATTCCACAATAACACCTTCATGTTCATCATCGATTGCAGCAAGTAGCTTAATCTGTTGCACTCCATTTTCAGCTAGGACTTTCTCCATGGCAAGTGATGAACTGAATGAAGCTGACAATGATATAATAGTGAGAGAAACTATATCTATAAATTAAATCCAAATGCAAACAGGAAAACAGAAGGAAAAAAAATCTCTTTTTTAATGTATAAAACATAAAATCATTAAAAATTGACAAACAAGTATCAGCTATACATCCATATCCACACCAACCACAGGTGCAATTAATTATCTGCTACTTCAGAAAAGCAACTGCCATTTCCAGTATGTGCAGTAGGCAAGAACACGACCAAGAGTCCCCAAAATTAGATAATATTTTTGACATACAAAAGCACTAAATTTGACTAAACCCAGCTACAAAACCATGAATCCATGAGTCATGATAATCCAATAACATGAAACAACCAAGTTGCAATCCTTTACTAAGCTTAAACCACAGCGTTTACAAAAGGGTAATTCATACTTCCACAAACAAATACTCACTCCGTTTCAAAGATTTTTTTTTTTTTTTTTTCAAAATATCTGTCTTTTTAAGATTTCAATAAGTTTACTCTCCATTTATTCCTCCATGTATCTATTACTTTTATTTCTCTACATCAAAATCAAAAAAGATATTTTAATCTTTTTACTTCTTAATCTGCCCAAACCTACTAATATTTTGAAAACTAATTTTCATTCTTCACTCAAGTAGAGACAAAAATGGAGTATACAAGATACAACATAAACATGCAGTATAGTAGTATGGGTACCTAAAATTTGCAAGAAAATTATTTGTATCATTCAAGAATTGAAACATTCATAAACCCAAAGTGCATTAAAACTTGGAAAAGCAAAGAAATGATTAAAAAGAGCTTTAAAAATATTTGTACCAGTATAAAGTGGGAAGAGTTGTTCTTGGACCAGCGACAAGAAAACTAAGAGAATGGCTTATAATTGCAACTCAAGAAAGAAAATCTGATTCATGATTGGAAATGAATTTAGTCATATTTATAGCAACAAATTAAAGAAGGAAAAAGTAAAATTGGAGAAATATCAGAGAAATTAATGAGTTTGAAATCGTGGGTTTTGGGGTTGGGACTTTGAATAAGTAATTTAAATATAAACATTTTTCGAGTATTTGCAGGGAGATTTCAAGTGGGTAAAATTGAATTGCCGCGCACGCAATTTTCTAACCAAATAAATCGTTTGGGAGAGGAGAAAGGAAGGAAAGGATGGTTCCTGAAAATTTTTCATCTCTAAAACCTTCAAACACTGTTTAGCTACTAGCTTTAGGTTAAGTGGCGGACGGTGAGATTTTAAATTTAAATCACAATTCAAATTAAATTTTGTAATAGTAATAGTTTATCTATGAAGACCTATGTTGCACGGAAACGAAAACGAAAAACGAAAAAACGGACACGTGAAAACGGTATTTTCAAAAAATATAGGAACGAAATGTGGGGAAAACGCACAAATATAAAAAAATATGAGGGTATATTTATAAATATTAATTTATATATACAAAAAATATAATAATTTATAAATATATATAAATATATAGTAAAAATAATATATATATATATATATATATATATATATATATATATATATATATAATTATTATTATTATTATTATATATATAAGGAAAAATGAAGTCGAATGTAAATATTTTTATTTAAGGGTTGATATAAGCAAGCTGACTTTTTTTTTTCCACTTGAAAATAAATTTCTGTTAATGGAAACGAGTTTCTAACTTTTTAAATTATAGAATCGTACCCGAAACGTTTTGAAAACTCACGGAAACGTGCCCGAAACGTTTTTCAAATTACGAAAACGTGCCCGAAACGTTTTGGACAAATTTCTGTGAGTTTCCAATCAAGAAACGTTTCCAAAACGCGGAAACGCGACCTCTTGAGAGTTTCCGTGCATCATAGATGAAGACATATATGTGACTCTAATAAACTTCAATATTTTATATATATTTTTTTTAAAAAAATAAAATTTAACTTAGTCAATGTAGACAAACACCATTAAAATTTTATGTATTAATTTTTATTTAATTATTTTAACTTTTTAAAATGATAATTTATTTTACTATAAATTTAATAATTGTTTACAAGAATATCTAACGATTTTATAATACTCCTTCTATTTCAAATTAATAGTTGTTCTAGAAAATTTTTCTTGTTCCTAATTAATATTTTTTCCGTCCCATTTTGTTTGAGATATATTTCTTTCACAAAATTTAAAAATGCATTAAATAATATGTTATTTTTTCTTTTATGCACTTTATTAAATACAATTTCTTATAAACTTTATGAAAAAAGTTGAATTATTATTTAAGGACAAAATATGTATAAAAAGTATAAAAAAAAAGTGTTAAAAATAGAAATGAAACATACTTTTTTGGATATCTTAAAAAGGAAAATGTCTCAAACGGGATGAAGGGAGTAATCGTTTTAGAAGTTTTACATAACATTTATTATCTTTTTCTAATTTTACCTTCATCTCAAATTAATAAGGATGAGTTTTAATTATAGAAAAATAATGATATATTAGTATATTTTAATTAAAATAAGCTATTTAATAATTTCCTTAATTTTTGTACAACCCTCTAAAACGTCTTAACATTTTAAAACGGATAAGAGATAAGAATTTTTGGAAAATAAGGAGAATTGTTTGTTGGATTTATGGAGGCATTAACTTTGGCCCCAAAAAAAAAAAAAAAAAAAAAAAAAACTTTTTAGGGAAAGGATAACGATTTTTCTAACGAGTACTCTTAGAACATTGATTAAGAGTGATTATTTTAAATAAAATATGATTACAAAATAATTATATTTATTTAAAATTAATATACTTAAATTAATATAAAAATGAATCGAATGAGAAAAGAGTGAAAATTCATTACAATCACTATCATCTCAAGTGATAGGTTAAAATTCATTCTTTTCACTAATTTATTTTATTTTTAAATTTATTTATTTAATATTGTCTGAATTTTTATTTTTTTAACTAGTGCCCTTAAGGCATTCGTTAGTAAAACTGAATAACTAATTAATCTTTTTTTTTTTTTTTGCCTTTTGATAGAAATTCACAATTGTGGAAGTCGATCCTAATACTATTTTCAGGTCATGCTGCTTACCACTGGGTCTCTCTCTCAATAGAAATAAAATAAATAATAAAATAAATTAATAATATATAAATAATAATATAAAATTAATAATATATATATATATATATAAAAGAATTGAATTTCTGAAATTAGAAATAGAATTTAATATAGAATTATTATTAAATTTAAATTCTCTTTCTCTCTCTCTCTTCATTTATATAGAGACGAGTGTGATGGCCCCAAACTCTTTTTTTTTTTTTTAAATATGTTTATTATATAAAAAATTTGTAAATATATATATAATTAGACTAATTAAAATTGCCCTAAAATAATCCATCAAAGCATTAAAAAAATCTTTCTTTTCACTAATTTATTTTATTTTTAAATTTATTAATTTAATATTGTCTGAATTTTTATTTTTTAACTAGTGCCCTTAAGGCATTCGTTAGAAAAATTGAATAACTAATTAATCTTTTTTTTTTTTTTTTTTGCCTTTTGATCGAAATTCACAATTGTGGAAGTCGATCCTGATACCATTTTCAGGTCATGCTGCTTACCACCGGGTCTCTCTCTCAATAGAAATAAAATTAATAATAATATAAAATTAATAATATATATATATATATATATATATATATATAAAAGAATTGAATTTCTGAAATTAGAAATAGAATTTAATATAGAATTATTATTAAATTTAAATTCTCTTTCTCTCTCTCTTCATTTATATAGAGACGAGTGTGATGGCCCCAAACTTTTTTTTTTTTTTTTTATAAATATGTTTATTATATAAAAAAAATTTGTAAATATATATATAATTAGACTAATTAAAATTGCCCTAAAATAATCCATTAAAGCATTAAAAAATCTTTTATACTATACACCTTTTATATTATAAAAAATATAATAATTAATTATAGTGTTTTTATTTTTTGTTTCAATAGACTAAAATAAAATTATACTAATTATTCATTGTATTTGATTTTTAAAGTAAAAAAATAATAATTTTTTACGAATAATGAGTTTTCACAATATTATTAAAATTATTTTTATAATTATGTAAATTTAAACTATAGTGAAATGTAATTAACAAAAATAAAATTAAATAATACTTAAAAGTCAAAAAATTAGAAAATTAAATATATTTTAAAAAATTATTTGGCCCCAATAAAATAGTTTTAGATTCGCCTATATATATATATATATATATATATATATATATATATATATATATATATATATATATATATATATATATACACACAAATAATACTATTATGATTCCAATTATTTGATATCTAGACATGATTACTTGATTTCTGGACAGGCTAAAAGAACTCAAAATTTAAAATAATATAATGAATAATAACTCAAAATTTAACTCGATTCAGCGTAAGCTTATTTGTAATACCTCAGGTTCTCCCTAGTCATAGTAGGCAGTTAAGGATGAGTGAGAAAAGCCCTTAGCGATGAGGGTGCTTGAGTTAGACTTACTGGACTATGACAAGGTAGGTAACAAAAGTGAGAATAAAGGAGGAGTGATAAGAGAAGTGAGGATAACTCATAAGATAAATTTGCATAAGAGATGATAGAAATAATGAGAGACATCACATGAATAGGAATATGTACGAGTTACTTGATAATGAGCATTCATGTGATGATCGAGTAAGAAGTCAGAAGAGCGATGGGATTAAGGATAGAAAGCAAATAGATGCGTTCGATTCAGCGAAGTGGGTAAAGCAAACCCACAGCAAACCTAGGACTTTGATAACGAAGCCAAGAGAGTCAGTATAATGTGAAAAGAAACATGTAATCTTAGACTAGATTAGATGAAGACGAGCTGTGGTCTCGATGGAAAAGACTTAGACATCAGTATAGGTTTTTGTGAGGCCGAAATGGTAAGTTCAATGATAAGACTTCGATGTCTTAGATGATTGACGAAGTGAACTAATGAGTTCGTAATGACGAAGGATAAAAGGTTAGTGGGAGAAGATAAGGGTTGATTAAACGAAAAATCATCTACCACTGACAGATTCTTTCAGACCATTAATGATATTTTCTTTTTTAAGAAAAGATTTACCGTCTCAATAAAAGTTTCTGTTTCCAATGTGAAAAGTCTTTTCACTTAACATTGTTGATCGGGCTTTAAGTCTTTTAAAAAACAAATGTCATAATTACTCCTTCCCTATTTAAAGACCTCAAAATCCTTTAGTTTCATTTTTGAACAGTTACATCTCTCTTTAAGTTTAAAATTCTGAGTTTTCTCTATGGAACTCAGAAGAAATCTCAAAGCTCTCTCTCTCTCTCTAAACCTTCTTCTGAGATGGTAATTGATTGCAAATGAAACCTAAAATCTAAGGGATAAATGATTCTTCTAGTATTCTTAGAAGAGCTACAAGTGGTTTTAGATGACAGATTGGTGGATCTAGTGAGTCTAAGGATGGATGAGGCCAATCTTGATGATGACCAGAGCCTAGGTGATGATGTCTTGTTCTGGGATGATCCAAAAATTATTAAGGAGCTACTAGTGGAGATTTTGATGGTGATGATTTAGGTTTTTATTATTAGGACAACTGCCATCAGAAAAGATGGAGGTCTCTATTGGAGGAAATAGTACCCAAAGGTGATGGAGAAAACAAGAGTGAAAAAGGAACTACAGGGGTGCCGAAGATCCTGATAGGAGGATATAGTGAAGAGGTAAGATTATAGGAATGTATTCCTTACTATTTCTAAGTTAATGAAATGCATGAACAATTCGATAAAAATCCTTCTATGAATTTCGTTGAATTCCATTCCTTTTCTAGCCTCTTATGTATTATTGCTTTCATTAGTATTGTTGTTACCTTCACCTTCGGTGGGTAACTATATATAGTATTTATTGTAAGTTTCATCAAAATACAAAGTCGGCGAAGCCATTTAGGCTGAAGCCACTCTTATGTAAGCAAAGTCATTTGGACCGATGCTATATTGTTATAACCTAGATAGTCTAAATTGTAGACAGACTTCATTGTAATCAAATTTGATCTTCTTATAAACGACGAAGGTCAATCAAATCGAAGTCATCTTATTGTAATCGAAGCCATTTGGGCAACCCTATGAATGAACATGATATGAAAGTTTTATTTAAAAGCATTACTGTTATGTATATATGCATATAAATGTTAAATGGCTAAATTGACAGAACGCCCAACTAATGAGGGTATTCATTAGACCAAGTGCACTGGTGACTTGACTGACAAAGTCTATAAACTAAGTTAGACGTATTCTTGCAGACATACGGAGATATTTCTTGGGTTAGTAACAACGCATGATTGTTACGAAGAGCATATGAGTTCGCTTCACTATGCCTTCGATTGTTTATTGCAGATACCACGATGGTATTATGATGGTGCTATAATGACGAAGACTTTTGTTTAGTGGTTTGGCCACCTAGGTTGCACGGAAACATGAAACGAGAAAATGGGAAAATGGGAAAACGAAAACATGAAAATGATAATTTCTAAAAATATAAGACACGAAACGTGGGGGAAACACGTGAATATAAAAAATATAGGGGTATATTTATAAATATATATTTAATAATTTTAAGTATATATTATAAATATATTTATAAATATTAATTTATATATATATATATATATTAAAAATAATAATAATTTATAAATATAATAATAATAATAATATAAGGAAAAATGAAGTCGGGAGTGGATATTTTTATTTAGAAGTTGACATGGGCAAACTGACTTTTTTTTCAACTTGAAAATGAGTTTCTAACTTTTTCAAATTACGGAAAAGCGCTCCAAACATTTCGGGCAAGTTTCCAGTCAGGAAACATTTCTGAAACTCGAAAACGCGATTTCCCAAGAGTTTCCATACAACTTAGTTGGCCACCATTAGATCTCCGATGGATAATGTTTAAGTGAGGTTGCAGTGATGTGGAAAAATAACTCGACTCACAATGCATGCTTCTGTCAATTTAAAATGAAATGAAATGATTATTTTATATGAAAGAATATTTATGAATATTTTGTGATTCTTATGATCTTCGAATCTCACTGTAAAATATTCTAAGATGATATATTTCATTCCTATTGCTTTGATAATGTTCATTCATGGTTTCCTTGTTTCCTCATGTATTTCTATGATTTTACTGAGTTGACAGCTCATCACATCGTCTGTGGATTTTAGGATTTAGTTTAAAATTTTTTAGGCAGATGATCTTGGAAAAGTTACAAGTGAAGGCCTAAGGCTTCATACTGAGCAAAGAAGGTATTCAGAGTTAGAATAAAACATAGATTATAATGTTAAGATTTATTTGTATTGTCTATAGTTCATTGTAACACCCAAGACTTTTGTTTGATATGTCTATGGATGATTGAGTTAAGTTGTACATTATGTATTGTATATTCCTTTGTAAATTATGATTCATATATTGGTTGTTCTAAGTTGTCATTATTGATATTGAACCATGGATGCAATGATTGTGATGGAATGAGGCTCATTATGGTTATGTATTATGAATTGAGGATTATTTTGATGTATTGGAGTGAGTTTAATTGTGGAATTGGAGTATGAACGCTCATTCATACAGGTATGAACGCTCGTTCATGAAGTATAAATGCTCGTTCATGTGGGTGAAGATTCGTGAGAATTCATTCTGTGTGAATAATGAAATTTTGGAAATTGAGAATGAACGTTGTTCATGTTGGGAATTATAAAGGAGGGCAGATCAGTCCAACACAAGAAAAACCTGTTCTTTTTTCACTTACTTCGGTTTCAATAGCCCAAACCCTACCGAACTCCATAAATGCTCCCATAAGTTTAAGATCAATTATTTTAACTCAAGATATCAAAGAATGTACAAGATTTAAGGGAATTTCTTTATTAATTCTTGAAGATTTGGATTTGAGAGTGAATGAGACATTTCAAGGTAATTTGCTAATCTTTCAATATTATTTATAGTTCTTATTAATACAGTGTTGTAGCATCATTACTGAGTTAGATAGAAGCTAATAATGGCATTTATTTCAAGTGATAGTTGATAGATAGAATTATTGGAAACCCTAGAAATTAAACCTTAAGAATATAAGTTATTCTTTAAGGGATATGTGATATAAATGCTATTAGGGTATGGGAATGGACTATTCTTATATTGATTTGGAAGATTCAACCTTAGGGTTAGAGTTTTGTGAACCCTAGATTGATTATTGTTTGGTCATTCTTATGTAGGCCTCAATATAAGATATTGAGGAATTCCAATCAAGATAGAGTGCTTGAGCTTGGATTTAGAGTAATTTGCTATTGAGGTGAGTTATGAAATATATTTATGCATGTGAACCACCTTGAATAAATGTTATTCTTTATTGAACCATTGAATACTAAAGATTGAATTGTAATTCCCTTCATCGTTAATTGTTATTGATATTGCTATTATGCTCATTAGCCTATTGCTATATTGATATTGATTGTTGAAAACCCATTGATTTAAAATGATAGCCATTTAGGCTAATAATTATTGTTATTGAACTTACTAAACCATGACCTAGCTAAACCAATTGTGATAGAACGCCTATGCTAATGGGGGATAATCCATTAAACCGTGTGCATCAATAACTCAACTAATAGAGTCCAATGTATCAGTGTCCTACCTAGAGAGGACCATGTACTCTAGGCGTATACTCGACCAAGCATACGTTAAAAAGGAGAAATTACTACCCTATTGATTGTTATGGATGCTTATGAGGATGGTGGTTTCGTTCCACTCATTTGTATTCCACTATTGATTGATTGATTATTATTATTCTATTGAAATTGAATTGATTGGTGCCATTCCTTCTAGGCACGTTATTGTTATTGCTATAACCCTTATTGATTATTGTTGATTTATTGGACATTGCAATTGTTAAACCATCCATTAATGTTTATTGAGAACCCCACAAGTATGGATATATTTCATAATCTCATTGAGTTGAAGGCTCACCCCTCTTCAATTATGTTTTTCAGGTGCTAGAGTTGAGGAGGATAGAATTGTAGAAGATAGAGCTTCTTGATCACTTCTCCACAAAAAGCTAAATTGTGATGTTTAGTTTTGGACTTATATATCTATATGTATTGCAATATTCATAGATGTTTCATTCTATAGTTGCTCCATAGTAATTGCTTGGAGGTATAAACTTAGATAGAATGATTCTTTTGGTATTTTCCATTGATGTATTATTTTTGCCATTGTTCATTATGGATGATAGTATGAGTTTGATCATTGATCCATAGTGAATATTGGAACCATATGGAATTATTGATTTGATTATTGTAACGAATGATGGATATTGATATGGAATGATTGATTAGATGAATTGTAAGTATGATGAATGTTGATTTAGGTTGATTGTTTATTGGGTTCTACGGGTGGTTGGTAGTCTTATACCTACCTATGCCCTAGGACCGTCACACCATTGGTCCGGGTGTGACACTCATGTTGAACCTTTTTAGAAGAATATGAAATGCAATGGAAAATTTGGGAACTCTAAGTTATTCCATATGTAACGAAGTGGTTTAAATGAATAAAATGAAGAGAATTTTTTTTAGAATAAGATCAATCTTTATATGTGTTATATTATATAATGTGGCCAATATAGAACCTCGTATGGACAAATATGTTTATTTAATGAGATTAGATCTTGGGCATACAAGGGTTCTATGAGGTAATTGGTGGCTTTAAACATACCCATACCCTAGGATCGTTGTGCCTCGGTCAATTAAAAGAGGTATGAGCTCGCTACCAAGCCAATGTGATGAGGTATCGAGGATGGGGGCGTGAAATTACTCCATAAAATAAATCCACTAATAAATCAACAAATATAACCACTAATTTGTTAAACACTCACAAAATAACTTCTCACAATTTTATACAAAGTGCCTCAAAGGCACTATACCCAGGCACTTTGTATCACCACACTATCTTGGCTTAACACTAAACTTATACTATAATTTCTACTATTAATCAACCTCACTCCCCTATATATAGGCTTCTAATCCAAATCCAAATTCAACTTGGATACTACTTGTAATACCCCAAGTTCTTAATACTTATAACAATTTGAGAATTGAAATTTTATTCATTAAATCTTAAAGATAAACAGTAGAATATAGGTTTCCTCTGAGAGTAAACAGTTGACCGGAGGTACAGTAGTAAGTCCTATTGTTGAGTGTTGAGAGGACAGTAAACCTGGTGGCCATACTCCTGTTTATTCAAAAGAAAATTTTTATTTTCTATTATTTATTTTCAAAAAGAATTTAGACCTTTTTTTTTTTTTTTCTGTAGAATCACATCTCTTTCAAACTCCTCTACCTTTGAATCTTTAGAATTCAAAAGGATAATCAATAGTGAAGAAATCACTATTGAAGATTTTTCAAAACGAATTGATGATTGGGAAAATACCCAAAGTTCAAAAGAAACAAATTTATGAATCTTCAAAACTTTCTTTTTTCAAAATTGATTTCAGGATTAAGATTGAAGAAAAAGACATTCAAATTTCAAAACCTTAAAATCCATCTTTTATCTCCAAAATTTCTTAAAAAACATAGGGAGAAATCCTACAAATACATCCATATAGATCTAGTCCAGGTAGGAATTAAACCTCTTACCAGAGAAGGTCTAGATACTTCAATCCTAGCAGTTCTTAAAGATGCTAGATTTACAAACTTTCAGGATTCATTGTTAGGAACTATAGAGTCCAGTCTTAACAAAAGTCCTATTAACTTTAGCTGTTATCCAAACATAACAATCTCTTTGAATGACAAGAATGTTTTAAAGAGCACTGTTCTTCAAATTAAAATTCATAATTATAAAATGCTTGATGGATCTATTCCAATTGCATTGATTTTCAAAATTCATTATAAAGCAATGATCTCTGCTTTTACTTCAAAACACATTCAACATTCCCCGAAAGGAGAAACCATTTTACTTCAAACAGATCTTTCAAATTCAAATACTATCATTCCAAGAACCATTCAATGGAAAGATGTTACCTTACTTGAAGAATGGATTTTAGAAGGAGCTACCTAACCTCAATCTCCAAAAC
Organism: Vernicia montana; assembly: GCA_949750685.1. Taxonomy (NCBI): domain Eukaryota; kingdom Viridiplantae; phylum Streptophyta; class Magnoliopsida; order Malpighiales; family Euphorbiaceae; genus Vernicia; species Vernicia montana. The sequence goes on from CATKHJ011069970.1 coordinate 29,037, forward strand.
AACCAGAACCAAACATAAACCTAAAAAATATAACCTAATTCTCATATGGTAGAGTTAAACTTACCTTTGACAGAAAATCAACCGGTTCAAGATTTTTTGATAATGTCTCTACATCTTCAACCATTGATATAGGAAGAGTATCTAACTTCCTTTTGTCATTTATGCCCCTTATACCAATCCAAAAGAACCTTTTCAAATCACCCATATACAGCCAATCTATTCTACCTCAGATATACTTAGTTATACACTCCAAAATGTTGACTACCAAATAAGTATACCTAGACCAGTATATACTGATAGTAAATCTCCAAATCAAGAAGAAGACGAAGACCACATACCTACTCCTTCTTCCCCAACACCTTCAGCCTTTACCCAAAACATTGAGGCATAAATTAATACTTTAGAAAAACCTTTTCAAATAAATAAAAAACTTCTTCATAAAGATTTTTATTCAAAGAAAAATGAATCAAAGAAAATTTGGTTTTTTCAAAACTTCTTGGAAGTCAGAAATGAAATCGAAGAAAATTATTATACTTTCTGTACTAAGTACAAAGTTCAAATAAAATTCTTTAACTGGTTTGAAATGTATGCAAATCAAAATAACATTGCATATCCTTTCCAAAAATCAAAACATTCAAAGCATTCAAAGAATTCTATTAATCCAGTCACCTCCAGGAATAAACTCCCAGAATGGAAGGTAGATGGTCAAATCATTCAGTCTGAACATCCTCCTTCTAAAAGCGTTTTCATTCCTTATGATGATAATGAAATAGAAGCAGCACCTTACAAACTCATCCAGGATGATAATTCTAAGAATATTAGAAACATTGTCCAACAAAATAATTTTTCAAATGTCAGTCTTTAAACCATAGGAAAACAACTCTCTAGGATAGAAATTCATATCCAAAAGTCAGTTGTTTCCTAAACAACCATCTCCAAATTTGTAGAATCTACTAAACCAGTAGACAAAAAACTTAAAATCCTAGTCTTCAAACCTTATCAAGTCTCCAAACCTAGCCAACAACATTTTCAAACCAACAAACTTGAGTTTATACAGGCCATTATAAACCAACTGAATAGAATAGGTCAAATCTCTACCTCAGAGTCCTCTAGGCAAATAGCACCTGACACCCCACAGACAACCTAGGGCTATCAGTGCTTTGGAACAAACCCAAGCTACTTCTGATGAAGAAGCTTTTAAATAGGAAGAAATTCGTCAAGTTAATAGATTGATTTGGTGAAATCTTGTTGCTAGGATTACTGCTTCTGATATAGGGTTAGAAAACAGACCTAATATCCTAATCCAGTCTAGATTCAATGCCTCATCTGTTTATGAGTGGAACATAGATGGTATGTCTAAATACAACATCCTTAGTCTACTCTAATAGATGACTATGGCAGCCAATGCCTACAAAACCCAAACATGAACCTCAGATAACGTTATAGTTGAACTCCTTATAACTGGTTTTTCAAGACAGCTTAAAGGATGGTGGGATTATCATTTTACTCCAGAACAACAACTAGAAATCTTAGATTCTATTCAAACCTTTGAAGATGGAACACATATTTTAGATGATAGAGGTAACCCAGTATAAGATGTAATCTCAACCCTCATCTTAACCATATCTTTTTATTTCATATGAGATCCGTCCCATCTTAAAGACAAAAATGTTGAACTCCTTAGCAATCTTAGATGTAAGAAGCTTAGTGACTTTCAAAACTACAAAAATACCTTTCTTACTGGGGTTATGCTTAGGGAAGACTCCAACCAACCTTTTTGGAAAGAAAAATTCCTTGCAGGACTACCTAAAATTCTAGGAGAAAAGGTTAGAAATAACATCAAACAAGCCTTTAGAAATCAGATCCCTTATGATCAGTTTACCTATGGAGAACTGGTTAGTCTTACCCAAAAGGAAAGACTTAGGATCTGCCAAGATTTAAAACTTCAAAAACACCTTAAATGGGAGATGAAAAAGACTAGGCAAGAACTAGGAAGTTTCTGCCAATAGTTTGATTACAATCCCATTAGGTCTCAAACTTGTAGTGGTCAGTGTAAGAATAAACCCTATAGGAAATCCAAATCCTCTTATAAACATAGGAAATCATTTCAACCTAGAAATGAAATATATTATAAGAAACCATCTTCTTCAAAAAAAGATCTCAAAACCTTATAGGAAGTCTCAGTCCAAACCCAAATCTAAACCTAGAACTGACCTTAAGGACATTACTTGCTATGAATGTGGAAAGAAATGCCATACTTCAAAATTTTGTAGACTTAATACTAGGCTTCATGAGCTCCAACTAGAATAAGAAGTCATATATAAAATCTCTACTCTTTTAGTTAAATCCTCTGATTCTGAGTATTCCAGTTCTTCAAAGGATAAGAAACCTCTTCAAATAGATGAGTTAGCAACCTCATCCTTTGGTTCAAACAAATAGTCTAGTTCTGAGACAGATTCTAAAGTAAATAGGAATTCCAAACAAATTAATATGCTGACTAAAAGCCAATAAGCAATTCTTGAAGCAGTTAAGTATATTAATGAACCCCAACTTCAAAAAGAGTTTCTAGATGAGCTACTGAAATCCTTAAAAGAAAAACTAGTAGATAGACCCTATCTTTTACCCTCTACTAATAAAAATACCTATGATCTTACAACAATTTTAGATAGAGGAAAGAAGCTCAAAAAACCTGTACCAACCATTCAAGACCTTCAATAGGAAATCAACAATATAAAATCAGAACTCAAATAGCTTAAAGCTAAATAACAAAAGCATTCTGATTTACTTCAAAACCTTATTTCAAACCAAAAAAATATTTCTGATTCAAATTCTAATTCTGGTTCAGATGATCAATTAGAAAATCTTGGGCCATAAAGCTTGGAAAGTTTGGAAAAGGTTCCAGAAATTTCAGAATATTTTATAAATGTTTTAAGAGAAATCACTTCTCGAAAATATTTAATTCAAATCAAAATTGTTTACTCAAATGATTTTCAATTAGAAACGATTGCACTATTTGATATAAGAGCTGACTTAAACTGTATCATATATGATTTAATTCCAAAAGATATCATAAGAAAATAAAAGAAAAGCTTTCAATTGCAAATAATTCTGAACCGACCATTGGCGGGAAAATTGAAGCTTTAGTGGTCAATGGAAATATTGCATTAAAAAAATATTTTCATTCTTGCAAAAAATCTTCATCAGATGGTTATTTTAGGGACTAAATTCATTAATTTAATTACTACAAAGTCACTGATGGTGGAATAGCTTTCAAAATAAAAAATTCAAAAATCATTTTTCTTTTTATTGAAAAACCAAAGAAAAGAAATCTCAATCTTATAAAAGTTCATTCTATTTATAATTTTGAGATAAATGCTTTGATAAAAGGAAAACAAACTTATCTTATGCACTTGCAACAAAATGTGAATTTTCAAAGAATTCAAAACCAACTTCAAAACAATTTGATTAAATAAAAAATTATTATTTTTCAAAATCAAATTGAAAAAGAAATTTGTTCTGATCTTCCAAATGCTTTTTGGAGCAAAAAACAACATATAGTTGATCTGCCCTATGAAAAAGATTTTGATGAAAGAAAGATTCCAACTAAAGTCAGACCTATTCAAATGAATGAAACTCTAGAAAAACATTGTAGGAAAGAGATTCAGGATTCAAAGTCTAAAGGTTTAATTTCAAAATCAAGATCACCTTGGTCTTGTGCAGTTTTCTATGTAAACAAGATTAGCGAGATAGAAAGGTGTACCCCTACACTAATGATCAACTATAAACCTTTAAACGAGGCTTTAAAATGGATCAGATATCCAATTCCAAACAAAAAAGATTTACTTCAAAAGCTCCATTCTACTTTTGTATTTTCAAAATTTGATATAAAGTCATGATTTTGGCAAATTCAAATCCATCCAAAAGATCAATACAAAACTGCATTTAAAGTTCCTTTTGGACAGTATGAGTGGAACGTTATGCCTTTTGATTTAAAAAATATTCTCTCATAATTCCAAAGAATCATGAATGATATTTTTAATCCTTATTCAAAATTTTGTATTGTTTATACTGCTGATGTTCTCATCTTTTCAAATTCTATTGATCAACATTTCAAATATCTACAAATATTTTTTTAAGTTGCCAAGAAAAATGGTTTAGTAGTCTCCAAATAAAAAATATCTCTTTTTCAAACTCGTGTTAGGTTTTTGGGTCATTATATTACTCAGGGTATCATAACACCTATTGAGAGATCCCTTGCATTTGCATCTAAGTTTCTAGATAAAATCTTAGATAAAACACAATTGCAAAGGTTCCTAGGAAGTCTAAATTATATCTTAGATTTTTGTCCAAACATTAATTGTCTAGCAAAGCCATTGTATGATAGGTTAAAGAAAAATCCAATACCATGGTCAGACCAGCATACTAGGATTATTCAAACTATTAAAAAATAAGTTTTAGAAATTCCATGTCTACCTATAACTGATCCTTTAGCTCCAAAAATTGTGTAGACAGATGCATCAAACTTAGGATATGGAGGTATCATTAAACAAATTCAAAATGGGCGGGAATGCATAGTCCAATATACATCTGCACATTGTAATGATTGTCAGAAAAATTATTCCATAATTAAAAAAGAAATTGTTTTGTGCATTACAAAATTTCAAATTGATTGCAAATCAGCGAAAGAAGTCTTACAAAAAGATATTCAAAATATAGCTTCAAAACAGATTTTTTCCAGAAGGGAAGCTATTCTCTTTATATTTGATTTTGATATTGAATATATTAAGGGAGATACAAATTCAATACCAGACTTTCTAACCCGTGAATTTCTTCAAAACAGGATATAATGCCCAGAAAATCCAAAGACAATGGCAAAGCCCCTATATAACCTCAATTCAAACAATGGTGAAGAAAAAAACGAAGCCCAAAACAATTTAAACAATTTGGCCTCTTTGAAATACTAGATCGAGTTAGCAAAGTCTCTTACCAGGTAGCCTTGCCTCCAAGTTTGGATAATGTACATCCACTATTCCATATCTCTATGCTTCTAAATATGTTCCAGACCCTTCTCATGTGCTACGAAGCCAACCAACAGAATTGAAGTCCCAGTGGAAATTGTCGACAGACTTATTTGAAAGTTAAGGAATAAAGAGATTCTAATGGTAAAGGTACTTTAGCATAATCAAATAATGGAAGAATGTACTTGGGAAACTGAGTAAAGTATGCAAGCCGAGTATCATCACCTATTCCATTCATAGATTTATTTCAAAAAAAAAAAAAAGAGGTCGAATTTTTGTTTAAGGAGGGTATAATGTAATACTCCAAATTCTTAATATTTGTAACAATTTGAGAATTGAAATATATATATTTTATATAAAACTTTGTTCTAATTGTTGTTCTATATGTTTATGATTAATTTCATATATATATATATATATATATATATATATATATATATATATATATATATATATATATATATATATATATATATTGATGTAATTCTACCGAACCAGTACCAAGCATGAGTCACGTTTGATAGAACACCTATGTTAATGGAGGAGAATCCATTAGACCATATGCACCGGTGACTCGACTAGTAGAGTCAAAGTATCAGTGTCCTGCCTAGGGAGGGCTCATTACCCTATGCGTATGCTCGGCCAAGCATATGTATAAGGATAAGTTATTGCCCTAATGGTTACCTGAGGCTTATGGGGTCACCAGTGCAGTCTCGCCCATATTTTTTGATGGTTATAGTTGTAACATTTAAATATTTATGATTTCATATATATATATATATATATATATATATATATATATATATATTATTGTTCGCCAAGGATACCCTGTGTTCATACATTTTGATAATTTACTGAGTTGACGGCTCACTCACTTGAGAGAGGAAAAGCTGAGCTTCGAAATTCTTCCTCCTCGAAGCTTCCTTAAATGTATAACCTTAAGAACAATTATTTTGTTATGAAATTGAACATGTTTAAATCCATTGTTAGTAACTCCGTAGACAATTAATGGGATGTATGATTCAAGTTTTTTAAATGCATGGACATGTATGGTTTCTTTCAATGATGTGGATTTATGAATAATAAGATTTTCTTTTTCCTAAGCTAATAGTGGGTTTTACGGGTTTTTGGTGATTTTAAACCTACTCATACCCTAAAACTGTCACACCATTAAATTATGGGGTGTGGCAGAGTGGTATCAGAGCCTAAATTGAGTATAGGCAGGAACTAAGGGATAGGAAATCTTGTGAGTCTTAATTTAAGATATGCATGATTAGGAAAGTACGGAGTATAGGATTCCTTCTCATTATTGTTTGTTTTCTTATAGTATAGGTTTCTCTTCGTTTGATTAGTACACTTGCCTATGTCTGAACCCCACTTGATTTTTCCTTTAAGTTTTAGAATATATATTAAAAAATATACAATGGTAAAGGTGAAAATAGAACCCAAAATCTATAGTATTGAGAATCTTGATCAACCAACAAACCACTTAAATAATTTTGCTAAATTTATATGCTAAAAATATATTTATATTTTAGAATATTTTCTACTAAATTTTATATTTAATTTCAAGTTAATTGTGTCATAATATTTGAATATAAATCTTATTAAATTGTTTGCTAAGTTTATATGCTAAAATATATTTATATTTTATAATTTTTTTTTCTATTGAATTTTATATTTAATTTCAAGTTAATTGTGTTATAATATTAAAATATAAATCTTATTAAATTAAGCACCTGTGTGTATATATATATATGTGTGTTTGTAAGAATAGAACACAAGACCTTTCAGTATTTAACATTTAAATTAACCACCAAATCACTTGAGAAATTTTATTAATTTCATTTATTAAAATATATTTATATTTCAAAATATTTTTACTAAAATTTTATATTTAATTTCAAGCTAATTGGATTTCATATTTAAATTTAAATTCTTATTAAATTTAGTATAAATTATATATACTTTTTAGGTTTTTTTCTTATAATTTTTATTTTTCTATTGTCTACAAGATTGCTATTAAAATTTTATATTTTCATATATGTAATTTAAATTGGATTTTATATAGACTTAAAAAAAATTGAAAAAAATTATTAATTATCTTATTAAAATTTAATTGTTACATCATTAATTGAAATTTATATATTTTCTATATATTCTATAATTTATAGTAATTATAGTATTTAATAAATCTATTTTTATTATAATAATTAGAGATGCTTTAAATTCAAATAATTTGCTCAATGAAATTATGACATTGTATTTCTTTTTTATTTTTTAGGAATAAAATTGTGATATTATTAAGCGAGTTTAAAAATGTATTATCTACATTTATCTATAAACTTTAAAATTATATCACAAAGTGTTAAATAATAAGTAATCACAAGTGCTTATTAATAAGTAATAATTAATTAACTAGTGATAATTAATAAGTAGTAATTATCAAGTTTTAAAGGGTAAATATTAACTAATTAACTAATAATAACTAATTACAAGTGTTAAGTAATAAGTAATAAAAATTAATTAACTAATAAGTAGTAATTATTAATTATTAAATATTAATTTATTAATTGATAACATTAAGTTCTCGTTTCTTAATATAGAAAATAAACCTAATTGTAAAAATTATCACTAACTAATTATTAAACAATGAATGAAATTCACATATGATTATGATTTATGAATAATCATTGAATAAACATATGTAAAATCATATTATATATTTATTTATATAATTATAATTATATACTATTAGGTTTAAAATATCTAAATATATAAATACTTAAGAGAAAAAAATATTTGTACATAGTTTTGAAAATTTTTAATCATCAGACCAACCTGACAGTTTGTTGTTAAGTTGCTGAAATGATTTTATTTATTAAAATTTATAATTTTATACAATTTAAATCCACAAACTTAATAAACCCTAAAAAGTAAAACTAAAATCCTAATATCAGCCGTTGTTCGCTCCTTTTTCTCTCAATTCTCATTCTCAGTTTCTCTTTTATTTAGTTGTTTTCCCTTCTTATCTATTTGTTAGATTTGTTCAACCAAAAAAAAAAAAAAACTCATCTTTCTAAAACATAAAATAAATAAAATCATGCAAAACACGAGCCCATAACTAGTTATGTATCATATGTATTAAGCATTGGAATATTAGTTTGAACTTTTAAGATATTATTAAATATTAATAATTTATTATTCTAGTAATGCCAATAAATTAATAAACATAACATAATATATTAGAAAAGTTGCACATTTATTATTATATATACATGATTATTTTATTTTTATTTTTTTAATTTTTTGAAATTACATGTGAAAATTTTATATTCAAAATAATTTTTTTTAAAAAAATAACTTTTAGGTGACTTGATATAGCCCGATCCAAAACCTGCAAATCAATTCGAATTTAACCCGAAATCTTCTTTTTGGGTCAACTCAACATATAATCTGGCCTGCTAGTAAGCTAAGTTGACCCAAAATGAAGATTTTAGGTTACCCGTAACCAAAGATGACCCACCCATAATCCACCCAAAAAAGACGACACTTGAAATGACCTGAACCCGCCCGCCCTGACCCCTTTGCCACCTCTACTAATTTAAATACAAAACTTCATTATTAAGCAAAACCTTTTCCAACTAGGAATTTGAGAGAAAATCCTAACAAGTATATATGTTTCTATATATGTATTCAAATCCAACCCAGTCTTAGAACTAGTGAAGATATAGGGTCACGGGTCAAAAGTTCAACCAGAATCGAACCGCAACTTTAATTAATATCATATATTTATTATTTGTATGTTAAAAATAAATATAATATACTAATAAATATTATTTATACCAAGTGTTTGTTGATATGTATGGGTAACACACGTTACATGTTCTGAATGAACGTTATAATCAATTAAATTCCAATAATTTTTAGACAAATACCAAAATAACGTTCATTACACATTGTGAATGCTTGTTACGAAAAATACCCAGTTTATAGGTGACTTAAACTGATATGTGGACTGATTCTTAATTTTTTTGATTAAACCGATTGGACCGGTCCGGATTTGAAAACATAAGTTTCTTTTTTAATAATTTTTAAGAATGTCTCAATAATAATATGTATCTAAGAATGTCTTTTTTATTCTCTCCATTATATATATAATACATAAAATTTTAAAATTATATTTTATTTTAGACATAATAATTAAAAAACTATTATTAAACTTATAAAATAAAATAATAATTTAACATAATTTTACAACCACGGATTTTATTATCTTACAAAATGCGTGAATTTCGACTAATTATTATTACTATTCAAATTCAAACTAACAATTGAAGGATTTGGATATTTAAAAAGCTAAGAAATGAAGTTCCCAAACAAATCACTCCGTTATAATTTAACAAGGGGAAGTTCCATGTAAATTATGTTTTTAATTTTTGTTTCCTTCATTCTCAAGTCTCAAACAAGTTCTAGAAAAGGTCAATCTCAAAAAATAATAAATAAATAAAATTCCAATTGCATGCTTTGACTTATGATTTATAAGAAAGATCCAAGAAAACATACATGACTTCTAGACTAGAACTAGAAATTTCATTATTTTGTAGTAGATGATTCTATTAAGCAACTGAGTGGAGAATGTGTTGCCAATATCCATGAATGTTCTCATGACACAAAATTTGGTATAGGACAGTGCTAAAATAATTTGGAAAATTTTTATTTTAAGATTTAATAATAATTTAAAAATTAATAAATTAATTTTTTTTACTTTAATACTTATTTTAAAAAATTATATTAGAATATATTAATTTAATAAAATTTTACTTCTATTCATTCATGTACCTATTTTATTAAAAAATAAAAATTTATAATTTTAAAAAATCTTTTAACATTTTTTCAGGCAAAACATTCTCTAAAGGGTAGAGTTTGTAATACCTCAAGTTCTGATTAGTCACAGTAGGCCAATGAGAATGAACGAGGATAGACCTTGATGATGAAGGTGTTTACTGAAATTTACTGGACTATGACCAGGTTGATGACAAAAGTGAGAATATAGGGAGAATGATCGGATAAACGAGAATAGATCATAAGACGAACATGCATGGGAGATGATAGAAATGATAAGAGATATCACATGAAGAGGAATATGTACGAGTTAATTGATAAGGAGTACGGATATAATAGTTGAATAGAATAAGATGTCAGATGAACGAAGAACTTGATGATTGTAAGCAAATAGATGGGTTCGCTTCAGCGAGATGAGCGAAGCGAACATGCGGCGAACCTAGGACCTTGATAACGAAGCCATGAAAAATCGTAGTATGTAAAGGGAAGAGAAGCATGCTTAGACTATATGAGACAAAGATGAGCTGCAGATTCGATGGTAAGGCCTAGACATTAGTGTACATTGTGAGGAAGAAATGGTAAGTTCAATGACGAGACTTTAGTGTCTTAGATGATTGGCGAGGTAGACTGATGAGTTTGAATGACGAAGAGTAAAGTTATTAATAAAGATAAATATTTTATTGTAACGGATAAGTATTGATTAGACGGAAATTCATCTACCACTGACAATTTTCTTCAGACTATTAATGATATTTTCTTTTTTAAGAAAATTTACCGTTTCAATAAAAGTTTATGTTTTCAATGTGAAAAGTCTTTTCATAAAACACTGTTGACTAACTTTATTTCTTTTCATAACAGAAGCTATAATTGCTCTTGCTCTATTTAAAGACCTCAAGACCCTTTAGTTTCATTTTGAACAGTTACATCTCTCTCTAAGTTTAAATTCTAAGATTTTCTATCTAGAACTCAAAAGAAACAATATTCAAAACCTAGAGTTCTCTCTCTAAACGTTCTTATGAGAGAGTGACTGATTGTAAATGAAACCCAAAGATCTAAAAGGTAGATGATTCTTTCAGTTTTCTTATAAGAGCTATAAGTGGGTTTAGAAGGCAAATCGGTGGATCTAGTAAGCCTAAGGATATATAAGGCCAATCTTGATAAAGATCAAGACTTAGGTGATGATGCCTCGATCTGGGATGATCAGGGAATTATTGGGAAGCCACTAGTGGAGATTTTGATGGTGATGATTTGGATCTTTATTGGGGAAGCTACCATTGGAGAAGATGGAGACCTTCTCTATTAGAGGAAATGGCGCCCAGAGGTGATAGGGAAATCATGAGTCGAAAAGGAACTTGAGGGGTGTCGCAGAGCCTGATCGAAGGATATAGCGAAGAGGTAAGATTGTAGGAATGTATTCCATATTTTTTATAAGTTAGAGATATGCATAAATAATTTGATGAAAATCCTTTCTTGCATTTCGTTGAAAACCATTCCTTTGTTAACTTCTTATATTTTTATTACTTTCATTAGTATTATTGTTACCATCACCTTCGGTGGGTAACTTATTATGGTATTTCTTTGTAAGTTCTATCAGAAAGTGAAATTTGCGAAGTCATTCGGGCTAAAGCTACTCTTATGTAAGCAAGGTCATTCAGACCGAAGCTGTATAGTTATAAACTAGATAGTCTTAATTGTAATTAAATTTCTTTGTAATCAAAGTTAACTCTATTGTAATAGACGAAGGTCATTTGGACCGAGGTCATTCAGACCGAAGTCATCCTATTGTAATTAAAGCCACTTGGGCCAATTCTATGAATGAAATGATATGAAAAGTTTCTTTTAAGTATTGTTGTTTTTTATATATGTGTATATTGAATATTAAATTGACAGAATGCCCAACTAATGAAGGTATTCATTAGACCAAGTGCACTGGTGACTCGACTAACCGGATCTATAAACTAAGTCAGAAGTATTCTCGTAGGCATGCGGAGATGTTTCTTGGGTAAGTAGTAGCCCATGATTGTTACGGAGAACATATGAGTTCTCTCTAATGTGTCATCCATTGTTTATTGCGTATACCACGATGGTATTACGATGGTGCTACAATGACGGAGACTTTTGATTGTGATTCGTCCACCATTAGATCTCCGATAGATAATGAAAGTGAGGTTTGCGATATTGTGGAAAAAGAACTCGACTCATGAAAGCTTGTTTCTATCAATTTATATGAAAGAATGTTTATGAAATATTTCTTGATACTTATGATCTTTGAACCTTACTTTAAAAATATTCTATAAGTGTTATACTTCTCTCCTATTGCTTCGATAATTACTTATCAATGTATAATTCTCTTCGATACTGCTTACTTATGAATTTCCTTGTCTCTAATGCATTTCTATGATTTTACTAAGTTTACGGCTCACCACACATTATCTATGGATTTCATGATTTAGCTTAGAAGTTTTCAGGCAGACAATCTTGGAGAAGTTAAAGGCGAAGGCCTAAGGCCCACGTAATGAGCAAAAAGGCTCTTGCTATTTATGACGAAGAAGGTATTCAATTTAGAATCGAACATAGATATAGAAATGTGGGGTTTTAAATTGTAATAGTTTTTCTCGAGTCGTATATGTTGTTGAAATGTAATGGAAAGTATGAGAATTTTAAGTATTAATTATGTAACGAAGTGGTTTACATGAATAAAACGAAGAGATGTTTTCTCTAAGTTTCATTTGATATGATTACACATCTGACCCATAACAATCTTCGTCCAAAGATGAGCATGATGTTTAAGATTTTAGATCCCGGGCACATAAGGGTTCTACAAGGTGATTGATGGCCTTAAGCCTACCCATATCCTAGGACTTTCACGCCTCGGTCAATTAGGAGAGATACGAGCTCGTTGACTAGCCAGTTTAAGAAAGTATTAAGGATGAGGCGTGATAGAGGTGGTATCAGAGCAAAAGTTGGAAAATAGGAGAGTTAAAAAGGTTAAAAGATACCTTGCCAGAATAATATCAGAGCAAAGGTGAATATGAAGGTTAGAGTAGATGTCATAGCTAATGATATAGAGTGCTCAGGTAAGAGAAAGAGTTAGACTAAGGAAGCGTAGGTAAGTTAAATGGCCTTCTGACAAAGGATATGTTAAGAGCTGAGGATATAAAAAGAGTTAAGATAAGATTTGAACTAAGGCTAGCTAGAAAGGATAGAAAAGCACTTGATGCCAAAGTGAATGATGGAAGTTAGACCATTCAAAAGAGGAAAGTTAAGTGGGACGAGCGGTGACTCTAATTGAGGTGTATTAGAGCAATAGGTTATAAAAAGGATCATTTAAGTGCAAATTGAGAATCTGAATGATGAGATAGACATATGAGTATATATATATATACCAGATAATATAAGTTTAATGAGTTAAGAATGTACTAGGTTGAGCAAACCGTGAAGTTTAAAGATTTCTTGTTCATTGATGATTGTTTCTTTAGAAAGTATAGATTGATGCATCAATTATGTTGTGATATGGCCTTTCTTATTCTTTTATAGTATCCTAATGATTCCTCGGCAAGGAGTTGAACAAAGGAAATTTTAAGATCAAGTGAGAAATGACATTTTTTTATGGAGCGCTATAGAGTGAACATTTAACTGTAATATGTTATAACAAAAGCATTCAAAACAATACATTAATGTAGCTTCTTGTGAAGATAAAATCAAGAAGCTCTATCACTTGCCAATCTATCCTCCTCAACTCTAGCACCTGAAATCCACAATTGAAGAGGAATAAGCCTTCAACTTAATGAATTTATAAAATATATTATACCTGTGGGTTCTCAAGAGAAAATGATAGGAAGTTCAACAGTTGAACATCATAGAATAACAATTTGCAATATAAGGTATATCAATGACATTTAAAATGCCTGCAATAAATTGCATCATAACATATCAACTTTCATAGAACATTAATATACATTCATCATAACAGAATACAAATGGGTGGGACGAAACCACCATCCCCATAAGCATCTAAACATCATCAGGGCAGTAACTTCTCCATTTTTACGCATATCTGGCAAGATATACGCCTAGAGTATTTAGTTCTCTCTAGGTAGAACACTGATATATTGGACTCTATCAGTGGAGTTACCGGTACACACAGTCTAATGGTTCTTATCCCCCATTAGTAAGGCGTTCTATTATCATAGGTTCATCTTGGTTAAGGTTTGGTAGATACATTATCAATTAACATTAGCCTAAGTGGCCATCATTTAACAAAGGTTTCATTAATTCAACATAATGGTTCAAATTGCTATTTAAGACTAATAGCAATTACATTAATACATGAATGATGAAAGAAATTCAATTCAGTCTATGGCATTTTAAGATTCAACAAGAATAACATTCATAAAAGGTGGTTCACATGCATAATATATTTCATAACTCACCTCTATAGCAAAATGTCACAATCCAAGCTCAAACTCTCTAACTTGGATGAGAATCATTCAATCTTTGGCCTACACAATTATTATCCACATCATCATTAATCTAGGGCTTATAAATTAAAATTCTAAGAAGGAATTCTTCAACTAAGAGAAGAAACATCTCAAACATCAAGGATTGAACTTATTCCCTTAAGAACAAATTCTAGGGTTCTAACCCAAAAACCTAATAATTAAATTCTAACATAAATAAAACAATAAATACTCATAACTACTTCTATTCAACTCCAAAATATGCTAAAACAACATAATAACAAAGCCCATAAGAATAAATGAAGGATTTGACATTTACCTTGAAATGTCTCTCTCAACCAAATCTCTCAAATCAAGAAGAAATCTTCATAAATCTTATACATCCTTGGATTCCTTGAGTTAATTTAATGCACTTTGATCTTTAATGAGCATTTATGAGGCTTGGTGGGGGTTTTGGATAAGGGGAAACCGAAATATTAAAGTTAGGTTAAATTTTCCATGTTTTGGGACTACTGCTGCCTTTTTATAATCCCTGACTTTGAACGTGCGTTCATCTATCTTGAACGAGCGTTCAAGCTTCATTGAACGAGCGTTCACTCCATTGAACATGCATTCAAGTCCTAAATCCAAAAATATACACTGTTCACACATAGAACTTTTGAACGAAGGTTCACCATCGTGAACGAGCATTCAACCTTCTTGAACTAGCGTTCATCTCCTTGAAGGGGCGTTCATCTAATTCCTGAAATTGTTAATGTTCACACAGAAGCATTTAGAACGAGCGTTCATATCTTTAAACGAGCGTTCAAGCCTGCAATAGCTTAATACTTTATCCTTTTGACTCCAAAGACTCCAAATTCATTCTATCATAACTTAAGCAATACTTAACGCATAAAATACAACATATCTTGTCCTAAGAGTTCCATACCATTACAAATATAGCATCTATAGTTTCAATTCATCAACATCGACATAGAATAACCAAAGAACGAATTTCATCATCAAAGGAATGTAAACATATATATACATATACACATCGCACAATATACACATATAACTTATCTTAACCATTCCATTTTAATGTACATATACATAATTAAATCTCGGGTGTTACATCAGTTCCCGACCCGACCAACGACAAAACTCCCTCCCTCTCGATCGTCGCAGTTCTAGTCGCCGCTAATGCAATAGCAAGCATCACTTATTCAACATCAAAAGTGATCGAACCGAGTTGACCACCGCCATTCTAGTCGCAAACGGCAACCAAGCAGGCGCCAGTCAATTCTTCTTCGTCGTCGGCCACTTGCTTATTCTCCAATCACTACTACCCTTCGATTCTCAGGTGCACTTCTTCATCTATATTCCCAATTTTTGTATTACCGCCGTCCATTTTATGATTTCCAATTTGAAAATTACCAAATTTCATCACTGGTAATTTTTTATTAAAAAAATTGATTTTAATGGAATTTCAGTCATTAGGTTTTAGTGGAATTTCAATCATTGATTTTTAGCATAAAAGCGTGAATTCTTGTTATATGGGATTAGAGAGCTTTATTTTATTATTGTTAATTCTTATGTTTATCAATGGAAGTGCCTTTGCCTTTAGCATAATTGAATACATAGCAGAATTTTGTAATGCATACAAAATGAATACAAAGATCCTGTGCAGATTATTTGCCAACACTAGGCTTGAAGTATATGATTTCCACTTCGAAAATTACCAAATTTCATCACTGATAATTTTCGATTTAAAAAATTGAAATAGGATAAAAATGGAAAATTAATTATAATGCCTGCAGTTTGGTGAATAAGATCACCCATCTTACAAAAAGATGAACATAAGTTTCAAAAATTATTTGGTGCCTCAACTGTAATCTGATGCGAGTTGGATGGCAAATAGATATCTGTGCTAGACCACATGAGAAGATGCTTGTGAAAACTTAGACTTGATGTAAAGAACATGTTAAAGGGAAAAGAACACAGATAAGGTTGGGTGTATTTGAAGATGAATCAACGTGGCCTAACTTGAGCACCCAGCCATTAATTGGCTATTATAATCTTTTAGATGAAGGTTTGGGTTCATTTAATTTGAAAAACATCATTCTTAATTGGCTATTGCACCTATTTGTGATATTAGAGATCCATCATCGGTTTACTTTTTTTTTTTTATCCAACATGAAAAACTTCAGGTATTTAATTCATTTTTTTATTTCATAGAAGTTCTTTATGTTAGATTGGGTAATTTTACAAATTTCATTATTCATATATTTTTTGGCAGAAATCATGCATCTAGGATAAGGCAATAGATGCACTAATCCATGCAATATGAAAGGTGAAAGCTGCAGCTCGGTATCGAGACATGATATGTGAGATAAAAAATATAAAAAAATATATAAAAAAAAAAGTTGGGAAGAAGCCAAAATTTATGAATGATGAAGTGTGAGGTAAATGGCAGGACCATTGGAAGAAGCCAGAAGTGAAACAACATTCTGAAAAGTATTCCAAAAATAGAAAGTCACAGTCTAATGATGGATCCAGACCATCAACTCACACTAGAGGCACTGCTATCCATTATGATCAAAATAATAAACAATATATATATATATATATATATATATATATATATATATATATATATATATATATATTGTTTATTAT
>CATKHJ011070184.1:0-11116 GCA_949750685.1 Vernicia montana
GTGCTCAGGTTCTGATCTTGGGATATGATATGTGATAATGTGATGAGATAATTATAGTTTTATTGCATGATATGATATTGGATTGTATAGTATGTATGGGTTCTACGGGTTTTCGGTGGCCTTATGCCTACCCATGCCCTATGACCGTCGCGACTCAGAAGTTGGGTCGTGACACGCATAGATCAGAGTATTTGTAGAAGACCCATTCATATTTCATACCAATGTTTTAAAAATCGAACTGGTGATTGAATCGGTCAGGTCATCAGTTCTTGGTTCAACCAGTTCGAAATCTCTTCATTTTTCTTTTTAAATTTTTTGTCAGACTCCTCTTAATAAAGGTCCGACCGGTTAAAACCGGCTAAAGTCAGTCAAAACAGGTCAACGAGCGATTTAACCAGAAATTTGATTTTTTTAGTGAACTAAACCGGACTGGCCAGCTGTTCCCGGTTGAACCGGCCGGTTCGGTCTAGTTTTTAAAACAGTGTTTCATACCATATTCTCTTTTCGAACTGGAAAAGAACTCTTACCATACTGGGGTTAGTCGTTCGGAAAATCTATTTTTATATATTAAATCAGTAGATTTTGAATGATTAAAGCTGATAAGTGTTAAAGTCCAAAAAAATAAAATAAAATAAAAATAAACATTAAATCATTAAATTAAATCAATTAAAATATCATAATAAAACTTTTCAAAATAAACATTAAATCATTATCTAAAAGGAAATTTAAATCAATTATCTAAATCATTATCTTAATTAATTAAAATTATATCTAAATTAATTATCTAAATCAATTAAATAAAAAATTTTAAAATAAATATTAAATCATTAAATTAAATCAATTAAAATATCATAATAATTATCATTATCATAGTAATCCTGAAAAAAAAATTTAAATCAATTTAGTAAAAAATTTTCAAAATAAACATTAAATCAATATAATACAAAATTTTATTATCTAAATCAACTAAAATTATATAAAAAAATAAAATTTTTGATACAATCACTTTACAGTTGAAAAGAAAAAAAGAAGAAGAATAAGTGAGTTTGCCTTTTAGTTCCTCTTATTATGTGTTTCAATATAGTGCTTATAATAAATTTATAAACTTAATTTGCATATGAATATTTAGTGTTTACAAATTATATGTCATGATTCTCAAAATGTTGAAATGGTTAGAAAATACTAATTAATTAAAAAATAATCATTTAATTCAACATAGAAAAGTTTTGATTTTAGTAGCAATGCCTTGATCAATACAATTTATTGTTATTGCTGATTATGATCTCTTATTTATTCCATTTTCCTTTTCAAATTAGTGGTTGATGCAGATGGATGGTGCAACAAAGTCGAAGAGGGATTGGGCAAAAAATAAAGAATTTAGTTCAATAAGAGAGTCATTTCTTAGAAACATAAAGAGTGATACTTCTCAGATTGCTATTGTTGGTGCCCATATTTCTCCCATTGAAAGCCTTGATTATGAATATATTTCTTATCTTATTATCCCTAATATGAATTATTACAATTTTCAATTTTCCCTTTTATTTGTATTAATTTATTTATTTTTACTAGAAAAATAATATTAGAATATCATCTCTTGGGTTTTTCTATTGAGTGGGTTTGTCTTTTAGTTCATCTTATTATGTGTTTCAATATAGTGCTTATGATAAATTTATAAACTTAATTTGCATATGAATATTTGGTGTTTACAAATTGTAAGTCATGATTTTCAAAATGTTGAAATGGTCAGAAAATACTAATTAATTAAAAAATGATCATTTAATTCAATGTAGAAAGGTTTTGATTTTAGTAGCAATGTCTTGATCAATACAATTTATTATTATTGCTGATTATGTTCTCTTATTTATTCCATTTTCGTTTTCAAATTAGTGATTGATGCATATGGATGGTGCAACAAAGTCTAATAGGGGTTGGGCAGAAAATAAAGAATTTAGTTTAATAAGAGAGCCATTCCTCATAAACAAGAAGAGAGATACTTCTCAAATTGCTATTGTTGGTACCCATGTTTCTCTCATTGAGAGTCTTGATTATGAGTATTTTTTTTATCTTATTATCCTTAATATGAATTATTACAATTTTCAAATTTTCCTTTTATTTGTATTAATTTGTTTATTTTTTAGTAGAAAAATAATATTAGAATATCATCTATTGGATTTTTCTGTTAATTTTTGAAATGTTAGCTATGGGCTTTACTGAGTTGGAATTGAATTCTTTATTGGCTTTACTAGGTTGGAATTGAATTATTTATTGATCGAGCTATCTTAAATTCTTTATCATACACACACATAAGTTTCAAAAAGTGAATCAAGAATTGACTCAACAAATCCCACTGTTTAATCTTCCTTCTAAGATCGTTTGCAAAGTTGTTTACATTCAACTACTGGTATGCTACTTTTGCTTATGTTATATGCCATTTTCCTCTTTATGTTTTGATCGAGGTGACCTTTTAATTTTCTTTTTCATATTTATTCTTTCAGTTTATAGGTAAAACAAGAGACAAATGAGGTTTATACTCAGATCACCTTAGAAATAATGAATCAACCTGTAGAAAAATTCTATTCATTGGTTTTATTGCAATTTGTGTGACTACAATTGAATTAGATTATGATTTTTATGAATTTAATACACTACTATAAGAATTAATTAATAAAGTTCTATTAGATGCAGAATTTGCATCTTACAGGTATGCATTTTAGTTATAATAGGTATTAACTTAATTAGGTAATATTAATTGTATTATTTCATATATTTGTTAAATTGATATTCAAAATTTAAAAGGTAAACTCAAATAATAATTTGATTTGATATTATCTCTTTTATTTTATGAGAAGAAAATATTCTTTTTTTCCTATTACAGATTTCTTGATGACTTGAGTGAGGAAAACATGACAACAAATATATTTTAATGTTCTATTTTTTTTTTTGGAATGACTTATGAATATAGTATTTTTAAAAAACTATTATGCTTGAAACAATGTATATTAATAAAGGATAATACATTAATATATTATAAGATCAAGATAAAAGGACCTGCGACATCATGCTGGTTATTTTCTAGTTATTACTATATCGGTGTATACATCAATATAATAAGATAATAACACATAGGTTTCATTTATTTTGTGAAAAATAATTTATTTTTGGAAAATATTTTTCAAAAAAAATATTTTCCCCAAAACTAATTTTCTGTTATTTGGTTACAATATTAAAAATTATTTAAAAATATGAAAAATTTCAATTTATAAGACTATAAACATATTTAAACTTATAATAATTTAGTAATTTTAAAATTTTATTGTTAAATATGAAAGAAAAATACATAAAAATGATAAATTTAGTGATCGTCAGCGGCCGGCGGTGGTTGGCAGCGGCGGCTAACGTTGGTCATGAATGATCGCCTGTAGTGAATATCAGTAATCGGCGGATTTATAAATTTATATTTATATATATATTTTTCATTATAATGAGTTTGTTAAAATCCAAAAAATAACTTCCCGTTTTAAAAAAGGGAAGTCATTTTCTTTAAAAAAAATTTAGGGCCTGTTTAGTTGTGGAAAACAAGATCAGTTTTCTAGAAAAATACTCCAAGAAAACTAGAAAATGGAACTTGGTATTTAGTTGCAATATTTTCTAGTTTAGAAAATTAGAAACTTATTTTCAAAATTTTTTAAATTATAACTATTGTCTAGAAAATACAAAAAATATATTTTTTAAATTTTCATTTATTGATATTAAGATGAAAAATACGGAGTTTTTCACTTTTTAGAAAATAAAAATTTAGAAAATTAGGAAATTGAGAATAAAACTAGAAAATAAAAATAGAAAATATTTTTCATAACTAAACAAGACCTTAGTTTTCTATTGACTAGAAAAATATTTTTCATTGATTAATTTTTCAAAACATTCTACACGTTAGAAAATATAAAAAATATTTTATAAGAAAATATTTTTTGCGAAACAAACGGAACCATAAAGTAAAAAAAAAATATCAATATTTTTCCACTTAATAAAAAAATAAAAAAATAAATTATATTTACTAAAATATATCATCACTCATTGATTTATTATTTAAAATAAATTTATATACTCAGTGTAAATGAAAATTTTCTTTCACTCTAAAAATTATAAAAATTTTCTTTCATTATCACATTCAAGGTCTCTTTATTTTTATTTTTATTTTTTTTTTTGCCAAATCACATTCAAAGACACAGTAATTGTCATAGTTTCACGGGTTTTAACTTTTGCATGCTTCATTGTCATCATTACGTACTCTTGCAACTTCGTAGCTAATATGGATGAACTTTTGCTTTTGCTTCTTTTTCTTGGAAATATAAATAATTTAGATAAGAAAACTTGTTTTAACTTTTGCATGCATCATTGTCATTACGTACTCTTACAACTTCGTTGGTGACACTATGAGGAAGTACATATTAATTGTCACACTCATATAGCAGTGTTCCGAATCTCGTTGCTTGGAGAATTTTGAGTCTTTGTCGTGATCTAGTTTCCTTTAATTACTCGTTGTTTACCTTGGAATTAAATCCAATAAAATTTAATAAATACATTATAGAAAAAAATAATTTAACACAAAATTTAATGTGATTTGACTTTTCAATGTCTATATGCACCAATAAAAATAATTTTTCACTAAATGTGATATAAATTACAATATAAGAAATCTATAAATATCATTGGATTAATTCAATCCAAATTTATAATATCATCACTTACATAAACCCGAAAAATCATTTCTTTCACCCTCTAAACCCCTATAAAAAATACTGGTGTTTTCCTTAAGTGTTTTTCCCACACTCAATACACCTCAAATTTATACTCAAACTTGCAAATTTAAATTGATCTTGTATAAATTAACACAAAAATATTTTTTTTCTCAAAATATTCTCACCTTGAAGGATTTTCTACTTCACAATACTCCTTCTTACATTACTCCACCTTCTTTCACACATATTTCTCAAAATAAACTCTTGCCTATTTATAAGCAAATTTCTCGTACCAACTTTAAATTAGCTTGTATGCCAATTCAAAATTAGTAACTTACCAATTTTAAAAATTTCCATGCCAACTTTCAAAGTTAGTAATCTATCATATTTGAACTAACTTTAAAAATTTGACACACTTTAAATTTTTATTTTAAGTTAAATTCTTACACTTTCATCAACTTGTTTAATGGCAAAACCTATTATTAAGCCCTGAATTTTTATTTTGTTTTATTGAACCCTTGTATTTTTTATTTTTACTTGGATTAAGGACCTTTTACATATACTTTATGAGACATTTATTTGTTTTATTGAGCCTTTATATTTTTATTTTTGTTTTGATTAATCACTATTGAATCCTTAATCAAAGCAAAAATAAAAATATAAGGGCTCAATGAAACAAAAGCCTGTTTACTTGAGGTTAAAAAAGTATTTTTTGAATTTTTTTTATTTAATTGATTATTTTTTATAAATCTGTTTTGGGGAAAAATATTGATTTACTTGTTTTTTAAAAATGTAATTTTAAAAAGTAATTTAAAAAAAATAAAATTTTTTATTGAAAAATATATTTTTTAAATGCAATATCAAACGGGTGAAAATAAAAATTAAGAGACTCAATAAAATAAAACTGTCCATTTTGGCATTTTGCCTTATTCAATCTGCAACTCTGGTCCCATTACCCATTGATAGCAAAAATGTCATTATTAATTTACCACTCGTCTCTAATGCATACGTGGTCCCATTACCTATGGAGTGGCACATCAATTATAAGTCACCACATGTTATCTTCACGTGGGTGAGAGTAGTTCTTATAATGATTTGTTCTTGGATGAAATGGCTACTGGGTTGATGACTACTTTTGCTGCATGTGGTGGTGGTGCTTCTGCTTATTCTCCTTGATTGTGAGGTTCTGTTTTTGTTTGATGGGTTTGTTTTTGTTTTGTTTTAATTAATTTAAGTCGTTGGTGTTAGTGAGATTAGTTACCAATTTTTTTTTTTTTTTTTTTGTTAATTTGGTGTTTACTAATTATTTTTTCTAATTTTTATTTGGATTGCAGTTGCTGGGAATTGATAGGAGGATTTTAACAATTCAAGATCTATTCACTACAACTTTTGATTTCACAAATCTAAGGTTAGATCTTATCTATTTTGTGCTTTTCTTTTAGATTCTTTTTAGGGTTTTAACAAGTTTCGGCAGTTTAATTTGTTCTCTTTTCATTTTTGTTTTAACATGTGTTTTGCTTGCGATCCTTATGTCATCGTCAACATGGGACACCAGGTCCATCTCTTCTTCTTCTTCCCCCTTAATTTTTTTCTTAATCTTTTATTTTGTTTCTTTTACTGGTAATTTTTCATTCTTTATTTTGATCTTTTTCAGATTAGTCTCTGTGCTTAATTTATATGCTATTCAATCTTTTTAACTTGAAACTTTGATTTCTTTGTTTGTTTGTTTATTTTCTTTTTAAATATATAATAACATTTTTTCATTGTTTAATTGCGGTGTTTGCTGCCAAGCTGCAGCTGCTGATGCAGCAATCACTGCAGCCCAAGCAATGGTGGCAGTAGTGAGGCTCACCAGCCATGGTAGAGGGACTTTGTTTGATGGAGGGAGGGAGAGGTAGGCTGCAATCAAAATTCAAACTGTTCTCAGAGGTTATTTGATAAGTAGGTTTTGAAATATTACCATTTAAATTTCAAAAAGTTGATTTTTAATCATGACAAGCCTTATAATTATGTAAAGTTGCAGTTGCAGGTAATATATATATCTTATAACTTGAATTGGTTCCACTATACACATAATGTGAAGATTATGATTTGGGTTAGGTATCTTTTTTGTTTGATTTGGACTTCTTGGTTTATGTTGTTTATGTCCAGTTTTCTATTTGTTTTTGTAATGTTCTTGATCCTTACAGTATGACATATAGGCCTTGACTGGGAATTTAAAGGAATAACAACTTATGTTAATTATTACTTTTAATGATAACCTTTATTTATTGCAGTCGAGAAGGGTTCTTTGGTAGTATCACATTTGTTTTCATCCAGAAATTCAGATTCAAACTGTAAGTTTTCTCTTAATTATTGATTTTTATTTTCACAATCTTGGGTTTTTTTTAAAAAAATTGTTTTGGGTTATGAATTTTAGTTTAGGTTATTAATTTTTTTGCTGCTTTTGGGTATTTGGTTCTTGGTTGTTCTGTACTTATAGTAAAGTAGTTACCATGTAAGCTCACCTTTAAATTATAACTTTCCGCTCTTCTTGGTTGTTCTGTACTTATAGTAAAGTAGTTGCCATGTAAGCTCACGTTTGAATTATAACTTTCCACTTTTCTTGGTTGTTCTGTACCTATAGTAAAGTAGTTGCCATGTAAGCTCACCTTTGAATTATAACTTTCCACTCTTGAGTGAAAATTATTAATGTTTAGTTATTCATTTTTTAAACATTTTTGCATTATTGTATGGACCTGAATTTAAACTTAAGTAAATTATATGCAAATCATTCCATTGGTTTATGATATGATGTGATTCATGATTTCTTTTTTTTAGGAAGTGATATGATTCCTGAGTGGGTATGTTTTTACAGCCTGAAATGGAGATGGTTGCTCGAGGCCTAGAAAAACACTTCAAAATGGAGCAGAGGGAACTTTTAATGAATATGTTTGTTTCAGTTTGCAGCTAAGAGAATTGAAAAAACAGAGTGAAAGGTTGGGAAAGTTAAACCCCAATGGAAATGAAATATTAAATAAACATATTTGTGTTAATTCCTTTATTTATAATAATATTTAAACATTATAGCTTCCGTAAATTATAGTTTAAAAAAAATAAGAACTACATAATTTTTTGGATTTTCTAAAATATATATATATTTTTGTGAATCAAATATTTTGGACAAGTATGCTGTATTTGGTAATTACTTTTAAACAATATTATTATTTCATGTTAATGTGGTTATTATACAGATTCCTGTGTATTAGTATTTATATATTTTCTTATATGCAGAATTTCTCTCAAGATATTCAGCAACTTGAAGAGTACTACAACTATCAGAAAATCAATGCTTCAATGGTACTCTTTTCTCTTCTCTCTCTATATATGTTTGTTTGAATGCATGTTTATGTCTTTCTTTCTGTACTTTCTGCCTATTCTATTTGTTAATTTGTATGATCTGTATTTATTTTATGGATTTTGGGTGTTGGATAATAAAGTTATGAATAATTGTTCATTGCCAAAATAATGCATGTATATTTGTTCATTGCCACTTCTTGATCAAATTTGTGGCGTTTGACAATACTGTTCATAGCTTAATATTTATGGTGAAACATTATCCGAGTAATTTGATTTCAGGTAAAATATCTTGGGGAGGATGAAGAGATGACTCACATTGCAGGGGCTGCAGCCATTTGTAACCCTTGGGATTTCTTGGTCAGTGTTTTAGCTTAACACAAACTCTAAAGTAGTGTAATGTTTCATATCAATTCTATTTTTTCTTTAATTTCATAATTATTAATTATTTTCTACTTTTTGCATATTATTGATAGACTTTATGTCCTAGGCTGTTGCAAAAGTTCTATTGCAGGGCTCTAGCAATTAGCCTTCAAGGTTATGCAAAATTATGTGTGTTTTAACCTTTTCACTTGAGTTGTTGATGGTGAAATCTAAATTATGGTACTTAGTAAAATTACTTTCAAAATTTCCAGCTTTTCCTTTTCCTTTCAATGGATTTTACGATAAATTTAAATATCAATGCTTAGGCTTTAGAATGAATTTTTTGTGTTACTTGATAGGACAAAATTTCAAATGGTAATTGTTGACAGTGCTTAGCTTTCTATTTCTATTTACAAGTAAGTGTATTTTTTAAATTTTGGGGTTCTTTTTTGGGTATATTCTTTTTTAACTATTGATCATGATATTTTTTTGGATATATATATATATATATATATATATATATATATTTCGTCTGTTGGCTTTTATATGGCTTCTTTGATAAAGAAGCCTCCAGAGTATGCTGCTAGAAACTGACAGTTATATATTTATGTATCTATTAAGAGTCATTAGTGTATTTTTTTTACCCTTTATCCATGAAGACAAAAGAAAATATTATTTTAAAGAAAAAAAAATTGATTTTTAAAATATTAATATAGATTTTATTAGATCTTTACTTTGCCCCCTACTTGACCCCTACTTTGCCCTCTATTTTAACCCCATAACGGACTCTTTGGTTTTAATTAGTTGGCGTTTAATTCTTTTCTATGAAGTGTGCTAGCCTTTTGCAATGTATTGATCTTTTCTATCAATAATTTAGCACAAGTGCTTCTGAAGCTATCTAAGAGTGGATATCCAAATGATAGTTTACATGATTAAAAGTTAGATGATGTTAGTTTTAACTTGAATATTTAATCTCAAAATTAGCTACTGTTGAAATTGAAGTTGTGAGTTAGGGATAAATTTTTTTACAAATTTGCTGCAAGTCATCTGGATTGGACTGGACCATTGAAGCTATGGAGCATGGCAAACATATTTCTATGTATATTTTTGGACATACTATTTTCAATAATGACATTATATTTTAAATGATATGGATGATTAATGTTTTAAATAATATTACATTCAACTGCTATCATATTTATATTTTGTTCCATTTAGTTTTTTTGAATATATATGTGATAAAAAAAATAATTTAAATTTATACGTAGATAGATAGATGATATATTATAATAATAAGATCGAATTAAAACAACCCGTAGCATCGCGCGGGTTTCTTTTCTAGTATACAATATAGAGGCTGTTAGGATGAACAGTGCGAATTGGAGGGTAAGATTGTCCTTCGGAAAATTCTTTTAAGGCTAAAATTGTATTTTCGCGCGCTCAGATTTACTTCCAGGTCCTTGATCACCAATAACCAGTATACAAAAACGACGTTGTATACTAAGGTATTTTTGTTATTATAGCTCCATCGTCGAAATTACATGTGTGCCCTTCCAATCTCTTTGAGCTTCACATCAAAACGACGCCGTGTCAGAGGGCGCTTTTGCCATTTCACCCTCACAGCCTCTCTCTCTTTCTTCCTCACCTGAGCCCTCACCGAGTCACAGCTCTCTCAAGCCAGCTCTCTCTCTCACGTCTTGTTGTGCGATTTCTGCAAGTATACAGGTCGTGCCAAGTAATAGTGTGTGAGTAGAGTGTTGAATCCACATGGAATGGTTGCTAAATACTAACTTCTAAGATTATCTTTATTATTTAGAAAATTAATTGGAAAAAATATTAATTTAAAATAAAAATTATTTAACAATTTAACTAAAAATTTAATCAAATTTCAAAAGTCTAGAATTTGGGGTTCATTAATCAATTATTTATGTTTAATTTATGTTTTTCAAGATTGGTCAATTAACTTTTGAATTTAAGATCTAATTTCTTTAAATTAAGTGAAATCATCTCTCAAAGAAAATCATTAATATTCACACTATTGTTAATTCTACTCTCGTGATATTAAATAAAATAATGCGAATTTATTAGGTTTTTTAGAAATTAATATTTAATATTCTCATAAGAGTATCATTATCTCTAAGCGATACGTTCCTTATGTTAATTAATTTATAATTCCAAATATGAGTTTCAACTTTTGTTCCTTTACTTAAAATTCTAAAATCAAGAAATTGGTGATCAAGCAATTCCTAGCATTAAGAGCTAAATTAATTGAAAAATTTCAACATTTAAAAATAATCAATCAATCAAACAAACATAAACATAAATATAAACAATTAATTAACTACACCCAAATCTTAGAGAAATAAATTTAGCTACTCATATTATTAATGTAAATAAAATCTAATTTAACAAAAGTTCAAAATAAAATCATAGAAAATTAAATTGCATAAAAATAATTTAAAATAAAATAAATAAGAACAAATTCTAGAATAAACTCTTGAATTAATTATATTGAAAATTATTATAAAATAAATAAGAGAAAAATGAAAATCACAGCAAATGGGATTAAATTCCCGCAATAGAAATAACGTTGGGTCGAGCTTATCGCAAATTGGCTGGTGCTAACTCGCAGTGCTAGCTCTCGCCTCCACCTCCTCCTTGCTCCTAAAACTTAATTA
>CATKHJ011070341.1:0-13992 GCA_949750685.1 Vernicia montana
ATGTACTCAAAATAATTCTATAAAATTTATTTTATTTAAATCTAACTTACAAATCATCAATTATATAATTAAAAGAAAATTATCAATAATATTAATTCATCTCAAACAATTTCATAAAATCTCATAACAATTTTAAATTATTAATTTAATCATTAAAACATATAAATACATGTAAGGTACTCATTTTTCGGGCATTTAAAACATCAAAATGAATCGATAAAATAACGTTTTAGGCTTACCGGAGTCAAATTCTCTCAAACTAACTTCGGAATTGCGATGTATGCGTAAAATGCAGTCCACTGTAATTTTTGGATCATCGGTGGCGCTGGGTCCACTCGCCGGTGATCAGTCGACGATGCGCTGGCGCCGACGGTGGTGGATGGGGGCACCGTTCATACCAACTTGTAGATCATGAGTCGCTGATTTCATAACTGCCTACGGTGTAGCTTCACGCTCATTGGATTCGCCAGAAAATGCCTCAAAAGTCGTGGAGACAAAAAACTTCTCTCTTCGATTCCGGCGACGTCAAACATCCTCATCAGTCGAGGTAGGTACCAAAATGCTCATGGGATCACAAGCTTCAAAACAGTACCAAGATTGCTCGAAATATCGACCGAAATCTGGACTTGAAGCTTCGGCGCTGGCGAAGCTTCTCTCTTCGCCTGCTTCGCCTCCAATCACCGATGCGGGTCGTTTCTAGTGCTCAGTTGCTTGCCGGTGCCTGGGCTTCATGATGGTGGTGGTGGTGTCACTCAATGGTGGTCGAAGATGGATGGTTCCCGATCACAACCACTCCCTCTCTCTCTCTCTTCCTAATTCTCTCTCCCCTTTTTGCATTTCTTTCCTTCTCGGCAAAAATGACGAGTCTGATTGGTCCAAAGGGGACCAATCAGGTAGCAAGTAAAATTTACACATACAATAATTTTTTTTATAATAATAATAATAACTTTACTTTAAATAACATAAATTAAAATCAAAATAAATATTTACTTAAAATTGAAAATTCAACAATAGCAATTTGATTTAATAAATAACTTAGCTCAAAAATAATAAATAATAATATTTTCAACATTATAATAATTTAAAAATTTCCAATAACTAATCTCATATAATATCTTCATTATATTAAATACATAACATATAGTGATACCATTCTTAAATATAACTATAAAATTATAATTAAATAAATATATTTTCAAAATCATAAAAATTTGAAATTCTATAAAAATGATAATTCTAATTACAAATATATCAAATATAATTAAACATTTATTTTTCCTTATAAAAATAGAATTTTTAAAATTAATAAAAATTAAGATTATTACAGGCATCAATACTATTTTGGCACGCCTAGTGGGACACTTGTCATGCAATGCCGCCAAAAAAGAATAGTACGAATAAAGAAGTTGCTGAAATTACTGTGTCTCAAGATGCAGAAGAAGTGGCCGCAACAGCAGCGCTTGGATTCGTACCTCCCATGGTTGAGCAAATTGAAAAAAGTCATAGTCCACTTCAAGCTAATGATCTTCTAGAAAAAAATAACTCAAGAGACTCAAGCACCTATTGCTTCCCATAGCATGGATGGATGCCCAGATTCCCTGGACAAGAACATGGGTTTTATGGAAAAAATTATGGCAGACATCAAGACTCTTTTGGAGCAAATAGTTTTTAGACAGTCTCTTACCTATAGTGGGACTGCTCCCAATCTCAACCAGCCTGCTAGACAATCTTCTGAGGAATCTTTAGAATTGGTAGAGTTTGCTGGTGTACATCCATTGGAACGCTAACCTGCACTATAACAAAGGAAAGAGACTCAGAATGTGCTTATAATTCCAATCAACACAGGCTGCCCTTAAAATAGCAGGCCTACACAAACTCAAACTCAGCCACAACAGTTTCAAGGGCACACAACCCCAAAGACTAATCCTGCAATCTACAATGGAGATGAAGCATCATATGCATAAGTTCCAGGCCCGGGGGCAATCAGAGAATGGGAACAAGAGTTCACATACCTGGGGTTGCTCAAATTCCTCCAGTCCCTCTTGTTCCTCCTTTAGCTCATATGAATTTTGAGGCTGTTAGAGATGTTGTGCAAGAGTTATATGGTCTAGGCTTACGTCAAATTGGTAGGCCATAATTCCATAAGTCTTATTCCCCAACTATTGATCGAGAGAATCCTTATCCAAGGGGATACCGTATCCCAAACTTCACCTTATTCTCTGGGGAAGATGAACAGTCCACATTGGAGCATGTTGCTAGGTTTACAATACAATATGGAGAATTGGCAAATTATGAGAATTTTGGTTTTTATAAACTAAGATTATTTCCAAACTCATCAACAGGCCAAACATTCACATGGTATTCAACATTCCCTAGGGATTCAATATGTTTATGGCAAGAAATGGAAAGGAAATTTCATACCCATTTTTTTAGAGCTGAGCCCGAAGTGTGTGTGGCTAAATTGTCAAGAATGACGCAAAAAAATGGGGAGTCTACTGATTTGTTCATAGCCCGCTTCAAGAAACTAAGAAGTAGATGTAAAGTCTTCTTGCTAGAGACCAAATTTGTGAAGATGGCACAAAGAGGACTTGACATTAAAAAGAGAAAGGAATTTCAAGGAATGGAATTCAGAGACTTCTATGAGATGGCTGTAAATGTAGCAAAATATGAGGAGTTACTAAGGGAAGATAATAGAATGAAAAAGAAAGTATGGGGACTTACTTTCAATAAGTTGGTGCCCAGGAGTCTATTGTTGTTGACCTTACTAATTTTGGTTCCCAAGTATGTCTGTTGATGCGGTCACCACCAAAGACTGGGAATGCTTGGAAGAAGACGCAGACTTCCTTAATGCAATACACTTTTGATGTGAGCAAGGCTGAAGAGATCTTTAATTTCCTCCTTATAGAGAATTTCATCACTATACTTGTAGGCCACCACATACCTGCAAAAGAAGAAGTCAAAGGAAAAGAGTACTGTAAGTATCATGACTCATGGAATCATACAACTAATGCATGCTGGTCTTTTAAAAATATCATTCAGGATAGAATCAACAAAGGGATACTCAAATTCCCTGAGAAAAAGAAAGAGACCATGTTGATTGATGAAGACCCCTTCCCTCCTGTGGCTACTGTCAATGCTATTGGAGTGGATCTTCATACTCTAATTAATGAGAAAAATAACAAGCAGAGAGCACTAAGGGAGAAAACAAAGCATATGTGGCTTCCTAAGAGTCTACACAAGGGTCTGGAAACGAGGCTAGACTCTAACATGAAAAAGGAGAATCTTCCTAAGACTTACCATCCACAAGCTGTTACCCCGAGAAGACAACCCAAGATTGCAAAGAGTCCATCGAGGAGCTTTTACCAAAGGTTGCATAAGAATCTTCCTATTAAACCAAGTTCCAATATGAAAAGAAACAGTCTACCCTAGGCTTTCCATCCACCAACTACCACCCAAAGAAAACAGCCCAAGTTTGTGCTACCACTTTTGGAAGTCAAGGAAAACCAATGGCACTTTGTCCACCATAAGAAGTTTCCACAACCTCTTACTAGAACTCAAAAGAGAAGACTTCAAAGGAGGAGAACAACTGCAAGAATGGAAGGACCTATCACAAAAGAAGATCAAAAGAAAGGTTAGACTATGCAAAAAATACCTGCTGACTTGGTGTCTATTGGTAGCACACAAGATGAGGTGATGCAAGTAATTAAAGTATGCTAAATTTCCATATCTTTGAGATGTTCTATGGCAACCATCACTTTGCCAGCTTCATTTCAAAAGACTGGGGATGAAGACTCTGAAGATAGGATGATTGGAAAGACTTCCAGTAATTTCCACTGTGTATATTGTTGCAGTGTTGTAGCTAACGTGTTAAGTATCCCGCCTGAGGAGTACGTTCGCAAGAATGAAACTCAAAGTAATTGACGGGGTCGTCTAAATGTAAGCCCCCCATTGGACTGGGCAAGTTGTTCTAGAATAATCCAAAGAAGAACTGAAGACTCGGGGGGCAACCTTTGAGAAACATATTGTGTGTAGTGGTGTTACCATCCAAGCTCCAGAACTTGGAGTTCCAAAAAGAGTTATCTTTGAGAAGCCTGCGAAAAGGATAACAAAACACATTAAACCATTTTACATTAAGGCTCATCTCAATGGGAGGCCAACCTCTAGAGTCTTGATAGATAATGGCTCTACTGTTAATATCATTCCATTGATGATGACTTTAAAACTTGGCAAATCTGAAGATGATCTCATAGAAACAGATGTATTTATCTCAGCATTTAATAGTGAAGTTACAAAGACTTTGGGAGTATTACCTATGGAGATCCAAGTTGGAAATAAGACTGCTCTCACGGCTTTCTTTGTGGTAAACTCTACTGCCAACTACCATGCTTTGTTGGGAAGGGACTAGATTCACACTAATTGGTGTGTGTCGTTCTCACTTCATCAATTCCTCCTATTTTGGAAAGGGGATAAGGTGGAAATAGTGTGAGTTGATGGAAAGCCTTTCAAAGCCTGTACAGATGTAGTAGATGCAATATTTTATGATGGAAGTTTTGGTCCAATTCAATTTAAGGGGAAAAATAAATATGGTGGGCCAAAAGCACTTACCATAATGAATCAGAAAGATTGCCAACAACAAGTTAAGAATATCATCCAAAAGTCAGTGATCGTGTCTTATTCTAGGTGGCTGACCACTCAACCCATCATTGAAGAGGTTGATGATTAAGTTCACTCAAGAGGAAAAGGCAGTAGCTGCAGCTGCTTTGCTGAAGGCACAAGTGCAGCAAGCTTTGGATAGGCTCCTGGCAAAAAAAGTTTAAGAAACTTTAGGGGCTGAAGTAATCTTTAAAGGGGAACAATTTGAGGAGGTGGAGGAAATCCAGTTACATGAATCAAAGAATGCTCCACCCAAGCTAGATAGTTCTATGACTGAAGTCTAGTACCCTTTGGAAGAAGTCAACCTGGGGACTCTTAAGAAGCCCAAAATTACTTACATTAATGGCCTCCTCCAACCTACATTGAAAAGAAAAATAATTGAATTATTACAAGAATTCAAAGATTATTTTGCTTGGGAGTATGCAGGAAATGCCAGGATTGAGTAGGAAGCTAATGAAGCACCAGCTGCTTATCAAGCCAGAATTTCATCCTTACCGTCAACCCTCAAGTAGAATGTCAAAAGATGTGAAACTTAAAATAAAAGAAGAAATTAAAAAGCTACTCAAAACAGGGTTTATAAGACCTACGAGATTTGCCCAGTGGCTTTCCAACGTAGTCCTAGTGATGAAAAAGAATGGAAAGTTAAGAGTATGTGTGGACTTTAGAGATTTGAATGCTGCAACTCTCAATGATATCTATGTCATGCTAATTGCAGATATGCTCATTGATGCTACAGCTAAAAATGAATTACTTTCCTTCATAGATGGGTTCTTAAGGTATAATCAAATTTTCATAGTTTCATAAGATGTACCAAAGACTGCCTTCAGGTGTCTTAGCTCCATTGAGACATTTGAGGTTGGTCATGTCCTTTGGGCTAAAAATTGCCAGGGCCACCTACTAGCGAGCCATGAATGCAATCTTCCACGATATGCTTGGGAAGTCCATGGAAGTCTACGTGGATGATATTGTGGTAAAGTCCAAAATAGCTAAAGACTATGTGTCAGAGGATGAGGGATCACCGGTTGAAGCTAAATGCCCTTAAATGTGCTTTTGGGGTTCAGGCTGGAAACTTCTTAGGATTCCTGGTGCACCAAAGAGGGGTAGAAATAGACAAAAATAAAGCAAGAGCAATTATGGAGTCTCAGCATCCAAGAAACAAGAAGGAATTGCAAAGATTCTTAGGGCAAGTGAATTAACTGAGAAGATTCATCTCCAACTTAGCTGGAAAATCTAAAGTCTTTTATGAGTTACTCAAGATGAGGTCTAAAGAAGAATTCCTTTGAGAAGACCGTCATCAGGAGGCTTTCTAAAAAATCAAAGAGTATTTGAGTAATCCTCCAATTTTGATGCCTCCAAAGGCGGGAATCCCTTTGAAATTGTACCTCTCAGCTTCTGAAGACTCCATAGGCTGCCTCCTATCACAGAATAATGCCACACATCAAGAACAAGCTATTTATTATCTCAGTAGGTTTCTCACACAAACAGAGATAAAATACTCACCTGCGGAGAAAATGTGTTTGGCTTTATACTTTGCATGCTCCAAGCTCCAACATTATTTGATTAGATCAAGGGTTTATGTAGTCTCATAAACTGATTTGATTAAGTATATGCTAAACTAACCCCTCATCACTGGGTGTATAGGTAAGTGGTCTCTTGCTTTAGTAGAATTTTTCCTAATATATTTCTCTCAAAAATTAGTAAAAGAGCAAGCATTAGCGGATTTTTTAGCAAACCATCCTAATATGAAAACAAAAGGAGGGGAGGAATTAGACTTACCGGTCTATGGAGCTGAGAAGAGTCCTTGGGTGTTGAAATTTGATGGCTGAAAGATAGAGGAGTCTGCAGGTACTAGAGTCATCATCATATCTCCTTCAGGTGCTAAAACTGCTATTTCTTTCAATTTGGATTTAGATTACACTAATAATTAAGCAGAATATGAGGCATTGATTATCGGGCTGGAGATCTTGAGGGAACTTAGTGCAAAGGAAGTGTTGATAATGAGAGACTCACAACTAGTGCTAAGGCAACTTTCTGGAGAGTACAAATGTAGCAGCCTTGCATTGGCTCCTTACTACAACAATATAATTATTAGAAGACTTTGCAAATGTATCATTCCTGCATGTTCCAAGAGAATCAAATTGGGAGGCTAATGAGTTGGCTCAAATAGCCTCTGGTATGAAAATGATAGAAGAACTTACCCACAAAATGATCCTCATCAAGAAGTGCAGCCATCCATCCATCCATCCTAGAGAGAGGGACACCAGTTACCTCTTTCAACACAAATGTCAGCCTCACTAGAGACTAGAGGTAGCCTCTTAAAAATTATCTGAACAATTTATCCATAAAAGCTCCTTGTAGACTTAAGGTACAAGCTCAAAATTTTGTGTTGATAGAGGAAGAGCTTTACCGTAAAGGCTTTGATGAATTATTGTTGAGGTGTTTGGGATTTCCAGAGTCCATGGAAGTAATGAAGCAGGTACATGAGGGAATCTATGGAGCACACCAAGCAGAAATTAAATTGAGATAGTTAATCAGAAGGCATGGCTATTTTTGGCCAACCATCCTGAAAGACTATATTACTTATGCTAAAGGATGCAAACAATGCCAAAATTATGGAAGTGTACAAAGAATACCTGCTGATGAGTTGCATCCTATGGTAAAGCCTATGCCCTTTAGGAGTTGGGTTATAGATTTGATTGGCAAGATTCATCCAGCATCATTCAAAGGGCACAGTTTCATCATTGTAGCAATGGACTACTTCATCAAATGGGTTGAAGTTGTACCTATGAAAAAGGTGGAGCAAAAAGATGTCATTCAATTTATTAAAAAATTCATTATTCACAGGTTTGGTATCCCTCAGTCTATCACCACAAACCAATATTATGTTCACAGGTGAAGAAATGAAAAACTTTGCAGAAGATTATGGCATCAAGTTAATCAATTCAACACTTCACTATCCTCAAGCTAATGGGCAGGCAGGAGCATCAAATAAAGTGTTAATCAACATATCCTAGAAAAAATGATTGAAGATAATACTAGGGACTGGCACAAACTATTGTTAGAGACTTTATGGGCTTATAGTACATCAAAGAGAAGTTCAACATATGTAAGTCCATTCTCTCTTACCTATGATCATGATATTGTCCTTCCAATGGAGGTGGTAGTCCCATCTTTGAGGGTGGCCAAACAGCATGGTCTTACTCTTGATGATTATCACTAAGCCGTGATGATAGATTTGGAAGACCTAGAAGAGTCAAGGATGCAAGCTTTCAATCACATGTTCATACATTAAAAGAAAGTCTCAAGGGCCTATAATAAAATGATTAAAAAGAAGACCTTCCAAGAAGGAGAATTGGTTTGGAAACTAATCTTACATATAGGCACCAAGGATAAAGAATTTGGCAAGTGGTCTCCAAACTGGGAAGGCCCTTTCAAAATCCACACGGTACTGGAAGGGAATGCTTAATGGTTGTCGAGCTTACAAGGATAGCCTCACAAAAGATTCATTAATGGCAAATATCTCAAAAAGTATTTTGCCACCATGTGGGAAATGAGGGAATCACCTAAGGAAAGTCAATAGCAAGGCTGACTCTACAGCCAAGTTACCTGTCCCTGTAAAAGAAATATATATATGTAGTGACATGTACAAAACCGATCTCATTAGTAAAATTTGTAAATAAGTAGGCCCTTGGCCACTTTTACTTTATTCAAATAAAAGCAAGCTAAATTCACGGCATATGAGCAAAATAATGTCAAAATAATACATAAATAAAAGTCCCAAAGTTCTCAAGTTCAAGGGAGGGGAAATTAAATGTCTACATATGAGAAATATAAATCTAGATCATAAGGAGGTAAAAACAAAGGCTTGGAGCTCTCTCCACTAACTGCAATAGCGAAGATGCCTAGCCTCCAACATTGTGCAATTTACTACCCAAGACTGCACCTGAGTATGATTGGCGGCCAAAGAGTTACCAACCTGGTTTATCTCGGTGCGGACCTTATTATGCTCCTGTTGCAACTCATCTCCTTTTGCTAATAAGCTGGTAGTTTTGGCTTCTAAGGCAGCAATCTTATCTTTGAGTAATTGGATTTTTTCTTGGGTGGCATATAATTCTTTGTTGATTTGGTCATATTCTTGAGTTTTATTACCATTGTTAGCTACCAATGCATCAAAATGCACCTTTTGTTGGGATATCTATACAATCTTTTCCTGCAAAGAGCTAATAGCAACACTGTCATCTTTGAAAGAAGAAAAAGAACTTAGAATTCTTACCTTTTGTTCATCAAGATGAGAAATGCTGTCAGGAGATGAAGTAGACATTCTCAACACCGAAATAGCAGAAAGTATGGAATCCCGCTAAGCATCAGTCAAGGTAAAGAGCTCTAGAGAAAATAATTATTGGAGGATGGTTTGAGTAGCAACGATGGACTCTGGGCTGGTCGTGGACCCATATAAGAAATGCTTAAAGATGCACAAGTCAAAAAA
This sequence comes from Vernicia montana, assembly GCA_949750685.1. NCBI lineage: Eukaryota > Viridiplantae > Streptophyta > Magnoliopsida > Malpighiales > Euphorbiaceae > Vernicia > Vernicia montana. The sequence continues at coordinate 9,140 of CATKHJ011070341.1, forward strand.
GTGGAATCCAGAGTGGTGGCAAGGTTGTTTGGAAGACTGATGTGATTAAGGCGGGTCCTTCTTGTGGTAGAGTCCTGAAACCAAAAGAATAAACGAAATTAGTTTCGTGATAAAATAAAAGTAAAAGTTAAAGGATTATACCTGAGAAGGCGAAGTCGTCTTAACACCCGAGAGTTTTGAAGCAGCACTCATCAAGGTATAAGCTGCATTTATTTCTTCATTAGAGATTGGGTATACCAAAATATCAAGGGTAGGCAAAGTAGATGCATAAGCCATTGAAGGATCTTTTTCAGAAGCAGAAATGGTGGGAGCCTTACTAACATCTGATGGGTGAATGGAGTCAAAGATTATAATAGGCTCAGAATCAGAGGTTTTGGGTATACTATGATGTTGCACCCTTTGAGATCGCCTAAGTCTAGGAGTGGTGCTGGGGGAAGCGAGTTCACTCCTCTTAGGAGTCTTTGAAAGTGCATGGATTGGAGTCCTCTATTGGATGGGAGTAGTATAGGAACCCTTTTCTTTTTAGGAGGTGAAACAACTTCCTCTTGCTCTCTTTCTTCATTTCGGGTCTTAAAAGATGTAGGGTCACTAGAGGATGTGTTAGGATTGCTGGAATCCTTACTAGTCTAGAGCTCAGTATCTTCCTCTTCTTCCTCGGCTTCATAATCTGCAAATGGAATAAATAGTCAGGTGGAAGATAATAAAGTAGCTAAAGCACTAAGGAAAAGATACTCACATTTGATAAGTGGGACTGCAACATCATATCTCAATGACCACCAGTTCAAAAAAGCATTCATAACATTAGTAGAAGATTGGTTGACTCGGAAGACTGAAGTGGAGAAAAGACTTTGTTGCCACCGTGTGATCTCACTTACAACATCCTCCTGAGATATTATAGATCTAGGTCCCTGCACTGGGTTAGAAAAAGATGATGGAGCAGTAGGAATGCCTTGAATGAGCCCAAACTATCTAGATCACAAAGATGGCATGTGTAACTCAAAAGCTGAAGCATAAAATTCTGAAGAAGCAGTAGCACTCAAAAGATATGAACTCAAGACTCATATGTGTAGAATTCTTGTGCATGTGAAAGAGGACCATATTTCTTTAGCAGTGTGTGTAAGAGAAGTGGAGTAACATCTAGCATATGGAGGTAACGGAGACTCAGGCTCAGAATCGTTAAATAGAAAGAAGTCACATAAGGAAAGCCGAGTCTGGGTAAAATAATCAGTAAAATACTCCATAGTGAACTCAGTGGTACATTTTAGAACTCTCTTACCATGGGGTCCAGATTTTTATACACTACCGGGTGTTGCCAAATGAGGGAAATAAGTGAATAACCACAGTTGTACAAACCATAAACTACCTCCAAAGCGGTTGAAAGGATCATCTACAACAATGCGGGATAATGATCTAAAAATATGCCCTAGGAGGATGGTGCCCAAAACTACCCACTTGCCACTGGCAATCACTCTAGCTAAGGGTCCATAAGAGATAGCCGCTCTCCCAGCTAAAGGATAGAAAATAAATCTATTGATAAGAGCCCATATGAACAAAACATGATCTTGATCATGAGAAATGGGGGGATACTTAATCATGTGATTTATCAAGGTGTGAGGCCTCGCCCGAGCACCGGTTCAATCCACTAAAGGAAATCGAAATGCTCATTTGGGAAAAGACTCATGATGAAGCCCTCGAGTATAGATTGATTAATTTTGAAAATTGATTTAGAGTCACCACCTTAATTTTATTTAAATTGGGAAAATAATAAGGAAAAAACCCAAATTGACTCCAATTAAGGTCCTAAAGGAAAAATATCACTAGCCTCGAAACCAAAGAGGATTCAGGGATTAGGTTTTCGGTTCATTTTAATTAGTTTGACATTTAACAAAATTGTGACTTTGAAAATTGATTTCATGAATGATGTACAATATAACAAATACATGATTATGTAAATAAACGAAATAAGGAGAAAATAAAAGAAAGAAACATAAGTTAAAGTTAAAACAACAATCTAAATTAGGGGATACCTCATTTAGCCCTTATGGATTCTAAGGAAGTCACACATTCCCTAAACTAATCCTAATAAAATCAATCTAACAAACTAAAAGAAATTAAATTAAAGTGGAGAAGGTGATGAGGGGAAAAGTTGGTTAGTTTTAGTTGGATTCGATGCTTGGACCAAGCATGCTTGCGTATCCCTTTGAATGAAAATCAGAACCCACGCAGTTATCACTTCTTGCGAAGGGATTTGTTTAGTCAAACCACTTTATTATGTTTTGATTGATTGATTGATTTGAGAGTTGAGTTGATTAATTAGATTGATTTTAATTGATTATCATGTTGAATTAATTATTTCAGATTTTAATTAACTAACCTAAGTAAATCAATTAAGAGAAAAGAATTAGGTAAGGAGCCCAAATGGGAAGAAAATAATCCCAATGAGGGAGAAAATAAATAATGAAAAAAAAAAGAAAAGAAAAAGATGATTACCTTGCACTCGTGTGACTTTGAGATGGAGGAAACTTGTCTTGGTCGGCGGCGGACATGTCTCGGATGATTGGCCTCGGATGGTAGGGAACTTGCCTCGAGCGACGAGAAGCTTTTGACTTGATGAGTCAGCTTAGGAAGTCGCAACCCAGATTACTTTGCAAAGCAAGAAGCAATAGCAAAGCAAAAATAAAAATAAAAATAAAAGAAAACTTTAAACTAGGGAGCTCGTTCTTTGGTGGACCAAACTTATAGAGATGGTTCGCTTGATGCAAAGGCTAATCAAACAAGCCAAGAGGTGAACAATAGGACCCCTATATATAGGGTGAAGGTTGGGGAAAAGTTTTATGCACTTCCGATGTGGGATGCGGTGCAAAAAGGAGTGAAAATTCAGAGAAAATAAAAAAAAATAAGAAAGTGGGTCCGAATCCGCAGAGCAGCCCTGCAGATCTGTAGGACAGCCTGCGGCAGCCCTGTCTTGGCTCCCCAGTTTCTCATTTTTCGTCTGTTTTCTCTCATTTCTTATCCCTTTTTAGTAATTCCAATTGCATTATGCTATATATTCAGTCTCGGATGATCTGAGGGTGGTCCAGAGGGTGATGGATTTTGGTAATTTCGACCATCAGAGGTTTGTCTTACCGAGTCTACGTATTACCTCATAGGGTGTAAAATTAAGGGTTCACATAAGGCAGTATAAGAGGCATGTTCTTGCGAAAATGTACAGGTAGGGAGCTGTGATACATCAAAATTTGAGGGAGCATCATCTCCGGTCACAGGCAAACCAGTGAGAGCTAGTATGTCCCTTAGAGTAATTGATATGGGGCTAGAAGGCATAATGAAGGAATTGCAGTGTGGAGACCAAAACTAAAGAGCAACACACAAGAGATCAGTGCACATGGGTGAGGAGACTTTGGTCATTTAGATAAAGTGGTAGAGCCCCTGATCCATACACTGTGTTTCATAAGTGGGAGCAAGCCAATCAATCCATTTGATCTAGTTTTTAGAAGACTTAGGCTAAGACTTAATTTGATGAAGAGGCTTGCAGAAGTCCCCTAGAACTAGCTCATCTTTCCTACATAAAGGGAATAGAGACTCAATGGATGAACGAAGTCAACGGGTCCAATGACCCGACACTCAGCAGCCTACAGAAAAAAGTGAAGGGATTAGAAACTGAATAAAACACTTAAGAGTTTGTGAAGTGGAGACTAAAAATTACCTGAGGAGTCTCTTTTTTCTCAAGGATAGGTAGGGAAGGAGGAGCAGTGGGAGCAGTTGAAGCTACAAATATAGAAAACAAGTATGTTAAATTTAACTTGAAATATTTAAGTTGCATTTAAATTTTATAAAATTTTGGCAGAGTCTTCCCTGAAAAATGGACATTCCAGAGATACTTGTCTCTATCCAAACCAAAAAAATAATTCCTCGCACCTTTATTTCTTTGAATAAAATTTCAAATCTCATTGTAATATCCCAAAAATACCAAAAATTTGCCACACAAACCAAACGTCCATAATTTTGGGTTAAAATAATTATCAACTTCAGTAAAGCCCAAGAGACTTTGATTAAATCCAGAGTCTTAAGGTTTATTTTGGATTCTAGCAATTATTTTAGCCTAGGATTTGATAAGTCACTTATTCATTGTTTTGTCCAAACTTGTTTCCATCTCCATTTCATCTCTTATCTTATTAAACTTCACCCAAAGTTCCAAGTCAAGATTATAAATTTACCTTGTTTCTCTTGGGGTTGGGATTTAGAAGCTTCCATCTTTAGTGATTGCCTTGTTGCTGTCAATATCCCCCTTGCTGGTTTTGTTCTAGGTGTTGGTGCTATTTCTGTGAACAATAGGCTTTTAGTTAAAATTTTGGTTTTTTGACAAGTTTTCAATTCTAGGAATAGAGTCATTGTTTTTCTTTACATAAACATATTTTTCTATTTTCATTGGTACCAATTTTTGTCCAAATATTCATATATATATATATGTGAATATATATATATATATATATATGAATATATATATATATATATATATATATATATATATATATATATATATATAATGAAAAATGAAAAATGAAAATTGAAAGCAACAAAGAAAGTAAAGCAAAGACCTAGATCGATGAACAAGAACTGACGGCAAAACCCAAGTACTAGTGAAAACTCAACCGGTGAGGGTGTGGCTGGAGCAGCTGGTCGAGGACTATGGAGATGAACAAAAAAAAGTGCAGAATCAGGAACAAGAAAAGTACCTGGTTTAGCTAAAGGTGACCGGAGCAGCAGTGAGGGGGCTGGTGACGGCGATGAGGTTCCTTGCAGCCGGTGGCGGCAATAAACCAGTCGGAGGTGCTTGTTGGTCCGATCAGCAGACC
>CATKHJ011070363.1:0-10076 GCA_949750685.1 Vernicia montana
CTCACTCAATTTAACACAAATTAAAATTTTCATTCTAACAATGGTCGTGAGTTTGTGAATCAATCTCTTGCTGATTTTATGAAACAACATGGCATTCTTCACCAAACAACTTGTATTTACACTCCCCAACAAAATGGCATAGCAGAACGTAAGAATCGTCACCTCCTTGAAGTGGCTCGAGCCTTATGTTTTACTATGCATGTTCCAAAACGTTTATCGACTGAAGCTATCATGATTGTTGTTTTTCTTATCAATCGAATGTCTGCTAGGATTCTTGATTTTCAAACCCCTTTAAGGATGTTATCTAGATTTCATTTCATTCCCTCTGCTCTAAATATTTGCCCTAAGGTTTTTGGTTGTGTGCGCTATGTTCATGTTCATTCTCTTCATAGAGATAAATTTGATCTTCATGCTATCAAATGTGTTTTTCTTGGCTATTCTAATTCACAAAAAGGGTACAAATGTTTTCATCCTCCTACAGTAACCTACTATATGTCGATGGATGTTCAGTTCTGTGAAAATGAGTCCTATTTTTCTGGAAATATATCTATGGCTCCTCTTCAGGGGGAGACTGGTAGTAAAGAAGAGGAACAACTATGGTTTGGAGAGAAAAAATATGGGTCTCAGGAATAGAGAATATTAAGAAAATTGGAGAAGCCTCAGTTTTAGATGACGAACCTAATGGTGAGAAACCTAATAGTGAGAGACCAACTTGTTTTTTCAAGAAATGATATTCTAGGAGAAAGGAAGATATCATTGTTATGCCTTCTTTTAATTATAGTACCTCTCTTAATGATACTACCATGCCATCGGATGAATCTTCCAAGACTAACACTGAGGTATGTACCTATTCTCCTGAATCTCTTGAAATTTCTAATCCCAATTTTAATTTTGATCAAAATAGGAGATATCCTCTTCGTGAAAGAAAAGCAACTGATAGATTCAGTTTTTCAAAAGCCTCCAATGTTGTTTATCCGATCTCTGACTTCATATCATATCACCGTTTGTCTAAAACTAACTAAACATTTGCTTTTCGGTTGTCTTATATTTTTGTTCCTAGTCATTTTCAGGAAGCCCTTAAAGATCCTAAGTGGAAGGATGTGGTAGATGAAATGATGGCTCTCCAAAAGAATTCTACTTGGGAAATGGTCGAGTTACCAATGGGAAAGAAGACCATGGGATGCAAATGGGTATTCACTGTCAAATACAAGTCAGATGGGATGGTTGAAAGATACAAGGCTAGGCTGGTTGCAAAAGGCTATACTCAAACCTATGGTATTGACTATCATGAGACTTTTGCACCAGTTGCCAAGATGAATATTGTTTGTATCATACTGTCACTTGCAGTTAAGTTAGACTGGCCTCTACGACAATTTGATGTGAAGGATGCCTTTCTTCATGGTGATTTGACAGAGGAAGTGTTCATGGATCCACCAGCAGGATTTAAACTGGAAGAAGGAGAGTATGCAAACTAAAAAAGGCATTGTATGGATTAAAGCAATCACCAAGGGCATGGTTTGGGAGATTAAGCCATGCAATGAAGAAATATGGATTCAAGCAAGCTTTGGCAGATCATACCTTGTTCTATAAACATGTTCATAATAATATTACCTTGCTTCTAGTATATGTTGATGATATGATTGTAACAGGTAATAACATAGATGAAATTGAGAAACTTCGAAGCTATCTGGCCAAAGAATTCGAGATAAAGGATTTGGGACTTCTCAAATACTTCCTAGGCATCGAAGTCTCTCGGTCTAAGTAAGGACTGTTTCTTTCCCAAAGGAAGTATACTTTGGATCTCTTAGCCGAAACTGGTAACTCAGCCTGTGAACCTATAGATACTCCTATTCAGGTAAATCGTGGCCTTTCTATTTATCTTGATCAAATTCCAACAAACAAAGAGAGATATCAAAGGATAGTGGGGAAATTGATCTATTTAAATCACACTAGGCCGGATTTAGCATATGCAATCAGTGTTATGAGTCAGTTTATGCACAATCCAAGTGATCATTACATGAATGCTGTTAATCGGATTCTAGCTTATTTAAAATCAGCTCCAGGTAAAGGTATTTTGTTCTCCAAACATGGACATCTTGATATTGTGGGATATACAGACTCTAATTTTGCTGGTAGTAGATTGGATAGAAAATTTACTTCTGGATATTTGTCGTTTGTTGGAGGCAACTTGGTGACTTGGAGAAGTAAAAAACATAATGTGGTTTCATTATCTAGTGCAGAAGCTGAATATCGTGCTATGCATCATGCAATCACATAACTTTTTTGGCTGAAAATTCTCTTAATGGAACTTGGTTTTGATTCAAAAAAACCTATGATGTTATTTTGTGATAATATGGTAACCATTAAGATTGCTAATAATTCAGTAAAACATGATCGAACTAAGCATGTTGAACTTGACAGGAACTATATTAAAGATAATCTTGATTCTAGCACAATAGAAGTTCCTTATACTAGGAGTTCAAATCAGTTGGCTGACATTATGACTCATGCTGTCACTAGTGGACCATTCCATACATCGCTATCCAAGTTGGGCATATGTGATATCTACGCTCCAACTTGAGAGGGAAAGTTAGCATGAATGGGCTATGACTCTTTCCTATTCTGTATAATTTCCTATTCTGTATATTTCCTGTATAGTTTCCCTTAATTTAGGAATATATATACAACTGTATGTTTGACCTATTTATCATATATAGATTCTTGTATCTTGTATATATATCATTGAAATATATGAAAGTAATCATTCCGCATATTTACAACTAAAATGGTTACCATTTAACTAGGTAATCTCCTTACATATGTATTACAAGGATCTACAATCTACACCACCAAGGGTGACTCTTTGCTGAGATTTACTAGGCATGACAAGCAACAAAATCCCATCTTGTATGCTACAAATAAAATCAGTAAACAGAACATACCTTGCTTCTGTGGAAGCTTTGACAATATGGTAGCCAATGTACTCCATCTATCTGTAACTGTGCACAAATATACACATTGCAGAGCACAATCTACAACTTCAGTCTCATCCTTGAAGAATCCATTACTTTGCAACTCCCTGCACCCTTCCTCAATAACCATCAAGCATATGTCTAATTTATTCTCCAAAGCAATCTCCTTAAGCCATCTCACCAGAAATGACTCATCCTTAATGTCTAAAGAAAAACTGCCTTCTTTAACCTGATCTTGGGTAACAGGGGCCAAGTCATGAAACCTATTTTTCATAAAAGGAATTGCCTTACCATTCAACTTTTGAACCAGGTTTTTCTCGTTGACTTCCTTGAGCATCATTCTGAATTTTTCATAATCAGACAATTGTTCCCACTCCACAAGACTAATACTAAAGCATATTTCACCATCACTCTCATCAGAATAAATAAGCTGGTGCAAGTATGAAATATCCTTGTGAAATTGCTGTAATTCAAAGATGCCTTTCTGACAAGCCAAGTCAACCAGGCTGAGACAGTTTTCCAGCTGGCCACTATAGCAATCAATATCTCTAGCTCTATTCATGTACCATGTGGAGAGTTCATTAGTTGATGGCCAAATGCAACCCTGGCACTGTTTGACAATGGGCTCAGTTCTGATCTGGATACCCATCTCATGATTCTCAGGCAAACTGTTGATAAAGCTTAACATCTCTTCACATTCAACCCAATCTTCATCCCTAAGAGACACACCCCTAGGAGGGGATCTCCCAGGAAGAAGCTGCCCATATGTTTGAACAGGAATGGTCTCAGGAACAGCAGCTAGTATTTGCAACATAGAAGGAGAAAGAGAATAAGGATGACGTTTAAAAAGCAGGTTTAAGGCACCAATTTTCCCACTTTCAGCAAGTGTTACAGCAACTTCACTTAGAGGCATAACACGAAATTTCCCATACTCCTGCATAGAAAACCTGCACAAGACTACGTCATTAAGCTGTCAGGTGGTAGAAACTGTCAGTGAAAAGGATATGTATACAACATAGAATCATATGTTACTGATTCCCACGGTAGAGGACATATAATAACTAATATTCTACAGTACAGTTTTTTGTAATGCAAGAAATTCACCTCATTGGTGACAAACAAAACTACACAGTAAAGAGCTGATCAAAATGAATCTCAGTGATATTTACAGGCATGTATTTCTTTAACCATCTATGCAGACCAGGCTGGGAATACAATGCAATGTAGGGAAAGTTTGAATCTCATCTATCTACTTTTGTTTTATTGGATTTTTCTCTCTAGCTAAGCTCTCCTAGCTCTCCATCTCTCAGTCACTGGGTTTTCCAGTGTAGCTTTGTTCATTTAGACATTCTCTATTGCAAAAGAAGCTCAAACAAAAATAATATAAATGGTTATGCAACTGTATCCAAACTTTAATTAACAAACTTCTACGTTTGAAGACATTTCAATTATCTCTACCACAAAATAACTATGGGCATCTAGAGAGCATAGTACCTGCCCATGTTTATTCCCAGAAATGTCTCTAGTCTGTCCCTGAATTGCAATAACTGAAGCCTAGCCAAACGGAAATCCCAAATTTGGCTTTTTTGATAATCATTTGATCCTGAAAAACGGTACTGATCAGTTGCATTCAGCCCATATGCAAGTAATGCTTTCACGGCATCTTCTGTTTGTCCAACTTTGCTAATGCACTCAGAAAGTATGAAATCATGATCCTTAATCCTTGATAAAAACATGTCTATTTCCTTTATTCCTTTGCAAGAGTGCAACCACTGTGATTTTAAAACTTCATCTCTGTCCAAGCTATGATGATTGGCAAATTCCAAGGCTTCCTGATGCTTATGGTTGATAATTAAGATATTATACATTTCAGGAATAGATCTCTCTGAAACTGATATCAATCTCCAGCACGACCAGGAAAAATCAAATTGATCACTTGTGTCTTCACTGATCTGCTCAACATGGTGTGAACCTTTTGATTCTCTACTATGACTAGATGCAAATTCTGTCTCTTCACGTGATTTGCTCTCTACAACAAATATGTGTCCTTGAAGCTGCTGTGCTCTATCTAAAACAGGCATAGAATATACAGGATCATTGTCTTGAAGTTTTAACCCAGTAACAATATCAAGCATAGTGACAATGCCACCCCTCCTTGCAAGAGTCACAATATGGTCAGACCACCAAGTAAAATCCACATTATCACTTAAAAGTTCATCCTGTCTGTTTGATAAGTTATTGCTCGCCTGTAAGCCTAATCTCTCTCCAACAACAAAGCTGGAAAGTGAACATCGTTCTTTATCCAGCTTAAAAAAGTGCAAGCATCCTGTTATATCTAAAGTAGCAACAAACTTTCCTTTTGGTGATATTAGCACTTTTGGATATGATATCTGACCTACATAATCTTTTGGTTTACAATATAAGCCTTCAAATTGAAAAGAGAATAATGGTTCTAGATCTACATTCTGACATCTACGCCAAAGAGAAAGATAACAGGATCCTGCAAGAAAATAAAAGCAAAAATGATCAGCGTGAAACTTAATAAAGAAATAAAATTCCAATCCGTCTAACAATATCAAAAACAAGAGTAAAAAAATAAACTCTCCCGAGTTTCCTGAATGCAGTGACAAATTCACAAAAGAATCACCACAAATTATGATCAAGATCAAGCTCAAGCATGCCTAACCATAGTAGGATTTACTAAAAAAGCCACTTTTTTTTTATGAAAAGAAAGAAGAGCGCACCACAGAGGACAAGGAATCCTCCTATAAGCTCAAAAGACAACTAGAAACAGAACATAAGGAAACAAGCTAAAAAGGTAATGCCCTTCAATAAAATTTGATAAAATTCAAAGAGACACCTACGCTCTGGAAGCATAACCCAACATAGAAACCAAAAATGCCAACTTTTCCTGCAACAAACTTAAGGTCATACTTTGATTTTTGAAGATACACGTGTTTCTTTCCATCCTAAGACTCCATAACAATGCAGAGTAGAAAAAAAAAACAATTCTAAAGAATTTTGGCATCTTTCCTACCACCAAACTCTCTCCATTTTAGACCAACGAAAGTCTATAAAGATTTTGGACACACTGCTCCTTAAAGGAACTACAATTAATATCCCAAACTAAGCATATTTTGATATAGCTTAGAAGATAAAAAGACTGACAACTGTCCATGGTATCAGCAAATAAGACAAGTCAATACTCAATTGTCTTCATATCTTTGTTACCCATCCCCAAATTGCAAGTCAAAATTATGGCACAAAATCATACAATCAATTATGTAAACCTCTCCTTAAATTCAAACTTAACTTGAATTTCACAAGAAAAATAACTGATATTAAACCATACCAGAATTCCCATCGGAGGTAGTTATTGAGGCACTAACAGCACTACCGACAACAAGAAGCAAAGAATGCCCAGGATCATAGTCAATGCAGTAAACATCCTTCGGGAACTGTCCCTTTACAGTTAACCCACCGTTGGATGTGCGAACGGAGGAAGTAGAGGTAGTTGATTGTTGGTTGATCTCAATATGGTGGAAAAATCCATCTGCTGTGAGAATGACGAAGCTACACCTGAAAACATTTCCATATTTAATTAAATGCCAAAACTCTTGTATAAACATACAAATTGAAGACTCACTCCAAAGAGAAATTTCTAAATTAATCGAGAGACTATTTCTCATAGATTATATTTAACATGTAGGTGATGTATTGAGGCCCCCACTAGAACCCACCCGAGACAAGAAAGAGAGAGAGAGAGGACAATACTTACAAACACGATCCATGTGTATTATTATTGTCCAGTGGAATGAGGCCTATTATCGGAAAAGCCACTTTCAATTGCTTCTTCGTAACTCTTGTAATTTCTTCACCATTTGTTTTGATAAAATAGAGTACATCATTGTCATCAACAACTCCAAGAATATCATGAGGTTCTGACCAAACTCCATGAGCAAATATACCAAGGCTGCTACCTGGTTCATGGAACAGAAATTGGATGCAACTTCAAATTAAAGACAAAATGCAACAGAATAACCTAGAAAACTAGTAAAGGAAACTCTATATATAAGAAAACTAATTAAATTGGATGCTTATTAATCAATATGTATTTTGGTAGTCTTTTTTCTCCAATCAAAGGAGGCTGTTACAAGTAACTCACATACAAGAGTTGACTTCAACACAAGTATGAAGCAGCTGAAAAGCTTTCTAACCAAAATCAAAATGAGAAATAAAGGTATAAGTTCTTTTTTCAGTTGGCACACAATTTCATCAGTACAGTCCATGTGAAATTGACCATAAAGAAGCTCTTTCACTGTTGATATTACAAACTCTTTTTCTACATAATATGAAGAATGAACATGATTACCACACAACAATACACAATGAATTGATATTTCCCAAAAAATCTATTCTTACAATCAAATCTACTTGCTACTAGTAACATAATCTTAATAAATTGACAAGTAAATCTTACTGGTAAAACTACCAAATGGCTTCTGGTAGTCCTCCTCCTTGCGCAAGATTGTAATCTGATTCCCAATAGCAACAGCCACTCGTTCACCTCTCGGAGAGATGATCAAAGATATAGGTTTCTTGATTTTCATTGGGTTCCTGTAATCCCTCCATTTCTCCTTAAGTTTACTTATAACTTAAGGTGGTATTAAGAATGGGGGGAAAAAAAAAAGTCAATAGAACAAGCCCATTGTACAATTGATGGACATCAAAAATATAATTTTATTTAAATGGCCAAAAACATAAGCAGTAGATAAACACACAAATTCTAAAGCCTAGTAATAGCAAATGCATTCGTTAAATTAGCAATACCAAACACAATAATTCGGTTAAACTAATCGATAAGGCATTACAATCCATCTAAAATATCAAAACTGAACAACATTGTATAGAAAACAAAAGTGAAAGAAAACAACCTGAAGCTGAGAGAAGCGATGATAAAACCCAATTCCTGTCTTCATTTCTCTAAAATTCAAATAAAGAAAGAAAAAAAAAAAGGGCAAAATTAGAGAATTGGGAAAATAGAGAGAATTGATGTAATAAGGAAAAAGAGATGAGAGATAGACTTTGGATGATAATGATGGATGAGGGTAATTGGAAGTGAAAGGCCCAGAAGCGTGAATACGGGTCTCATAGAGCAATTGTGTTACTGTATCTTCTTCCTCCATTGAAAATTTTGCTTTGTTCAGAAACTAAATAAAAAGAGTAATCAAGTTCGTGCGTTGGTTTCAATTTCCTATCTTTATCCGTTGTTAATGGATTCACAATGACATCAAGCTTCCTATAGAGCCCAATCTCAGAACAAGAATGCTAACGTGGAAACAGAGGGAGCGAGTAGTGGGTTCTCAAAGACATCCTCCCAAGGGTTTTGACAGTGCAATAATCACCATGAGAATTACTGGAGCAGTCGTTGACGATCATGGTGACCCCGAAGGCTATCAGGCGGAGGATGACGAAGATGTGTCGCTTCTTCTTCTATGGGAGCGGGATTTGAAGAATGGAGGCTGATATTTGTAGCGGCCCGCGAGCCACATTTTGGAAAGCGGGAGAATAAATTATTGTGAATGGGTTGCTTTGATTTGTAAAGTGATAGTAAGTATATACGAAAGGCAAAGTAATACGTACACAATACAAAAGGATAAGAATGTCTTTTTAACCCTTCTCAACTGAACAAACTCTCATCTCCTAGTATACATTTTTCCATTCTCAATTCTCTTAAGAAATTCAGTCACAATATACTTCATATTGGAGATTGAGTGGGGACATTGTGGCTTAGTTAACTGTAATTCTATGTTATTCTTCATGTGTGGTGGTCATCAGAGTTTTAAGTGAGCAAAATCTTTTTAATTACAACTACCAGCAACTCCATTCACCATTCGTGTATGGACCGCAGTCGTCGGTAGTTGCAAGATTATAACCGCAAGGTGCGTTATAATTTTTTATGTAAGCTTCATCTATTTAAAATCAATTTGTTATGGGTAAGTCCATATTGTAATTATAACCATGGAAATCCCATGTTTGAGATGCTTTTGGTTTTCTTAGAATTATAGCCAATAAGTAGTATGTAGAATTTACAAAAATTTATAGATGTGGGATTTAAAGATGTGAAAGAGGGATTACAAAAATCTCACTTAAATAAGATTTGATATTGATTTTGTCTAGCGAGTAGTTGTAATGGTGAGAAGTGAGAATTGAGTTCATTTTGTTTGAATTTGGTTTGGCTTCTACTTTGGACAAGGAAACAACAATATTTCAGACCCAGCCAAATACAACTTGAATTCTTGCAATGATACATTAAAAGAAAGTTTGATTCCTTTTCTTTTCTTTTAAAGCTTTGGAGCATTCAAATTGATGCATACATGGTGTTCGTTATAATGCTTCAATGAGTAATAAAAGAAAATTACTTATTTTTAAGTTAAAAAGTAGCATTAAAATGGCCGAATATGTTTCCAGTTAACAACCTATTTGGATTATTTTCATGATTATAACAACCTTAGCTATATATTTGATGGGCATTTTATAGTAGGATAAGTACATAAATAGCAAGCAATAATTTTATCTTATAGTTAGATCTCCATGTCAAGGTTATCTATAGGTTCATCTATTACTTCAATGCTCTATTAAATGGAAGCAATTGCAGTGTGTTAAAATCTACAACCCAACATCCAAGTATGCTTGTTATTCATCCGCATACAGTCTGGTATTTATTTTTGGCTCCCCTATTTTTTATGTCACTTGTAATATGTACCTTAACCAAGTAGTAGTCTAGATTCCAGCCTCCTTTGTCTTTTAACACCAGCAATAAAATCATTAGCTTTATTTTTCAATTCCTCAATAGGCAAACTAAACACATCTTCTCCATCCAAATCCTTTTTTTCATTCTCCACTTCTAATTTCCTCACATGCCAAACTTTCACTTCCATCTTTCCTCCTCAACAAGTCTTGATAGCATTTTCTTTCAATAATATCTCCTTTTCCCTATATTTCTTCTCCTGAAGGGTGGAAGAAGTTTGGAAGCCTCTTTTTCGGTTAATATACTCATTATAATACTGCAAAAATACATTGTTCCACCAGCATGTTTTCAAG
>CATKHJ011070365.1:0-37147 GCA_949750685.1 Vernicia montana
TTAGAAACCTCCTCCAAACCCATACACAAACGATGTGGGATTTGTGTAAAACACAAATTAACCACAAAGTCCACAAATGTGGGATGCAAAGTCCACAAATGTGGGATGAAATAATGAGCCAAATGAGCAAAAATCAACACACAGGTTGTTATGATCCTATTCTAAATTGTGTAGAGCCACGAATTTTGACAGAGAATAATGCAGTGTTGTTAGCTCCTTTCACTATGGAAGAATTCAAACTTGCTGTAACACAAATGCACCCGGACAAATTATCGGGTTCGGATGATTTTAACCCCACATTTTTTAGTGGTTTTGGGGATCAATTGGTTCAGACATTTTTTGTTCGTGTGTGTCCTGGTTGGAGAAGCTTGAGTTTCCTGCATCTTTAAATAACACAAACATCGTCTTGATTCCTAAATGTACAGCTCCAGCTTCCATGAGGGATTTAAGACCGATAGCTCTCTTCAACATCATATATAAGATAATGGCTCTCTTCAACATCATATATCAGATAATGGCGAAGGTGTTAGCAAATAGGCTGAAGCTTTTATTGCTTAAAGTTATTTCCCAAGCCCAGCCTACCTTTGTTCCTGTGCGTTCCATAATTGATAATGTTCTAGTGGCCTTCGAATTAATTCATTTTATGAAGAGAAGAACAAAAGGGAAGGTAGGTGATGTGGCTCTCAAAATTGATATAAGCAAAGCTTATGATCGAATTGACTGGGGTTATCTTCGAAATATATTACTCAGGTTAGGATTTGCAGATCAATGGGTAAAGATGATAATGCTATGTGTGTCCTCAGTTTTCTATAATGTGTTAGTGAATGGACAAGAGGTAGGTCCAATCCATCCAAAGAGAGGACTGAGACAAGGAGACCCATTGTCTCCCTACCTATTTATTTTGTGCGCGGAGGGTCTTACTGCTCTCATAAACAAAGCAGAACAAGACGGTCATCTTCATGGGTGCAAAATAAGCAGAATAGCTCCAAATGTATCACACCTCCTATTTGCCGATGACAGTTTCCTTTTCTTTAAAGCTTCAGATTCAGAGTGTGATTACATGAAGGAATCCTCCGCACCTATGAGGCAGCTTCGGGCCAAGCTGCCAACTACACAAAATCATGTATCTTTTGTAGTGCTAATGTTATAGCTAATCAGAAGGCAAGATTTTCAGACATTTTTGGTGTCTATTCTTCATTGAATACGGGGAAGTACTTAGGTATGCCTTCGCTTATTGGTCGCAACAAGAGATCGGTCTTTAATCATCTTAAGGAGAGATTCTGGGCGCGGATTCAATATTGGAAAGGCAAATTTCTCTCTATTGCTGGTAGGGAAGTCCTTATTAAAGCTGTTATTCAAGCAATCCCCACCTATTATTTGAGTACTTTTCTACTGCCAGTCTCACTATCATATGAGTTGCAACAAATATTAAACTCCTTCTTGTGGGGCTTGAAACAATTTGGAGGTAGTAATATTCGATGGCTCAGTTGGGATCGTTTGTGTGTGAAAAAAGAAATGGGTTGAATGGGTTTTCACAATCTTTAAGGGTTTAATGTAGCTATGCTGGGGAAGCTATGATGGAATTTAATTACTGATTCTAGTGCTCTTGTTTGTCGAATTATCAAAGCCAAATACTATCCAAATAGGGATTTTCTAAATGCTAAATTGGGGCAGAATCCAAGTTTTACTTGGAAGAGTATTTTCACTTCTCGAGCATTGCTTGAACACGGGTATAGATGGAAGATTGGGAATGGGAGCAACATTAAGGCATGGACTGACCCATGGCTGAGGGACTCTTTGAATTTTAAATTGACATCACCACTAATTTCTGGATGTGAGGACTTGTTAGTTCAAGACCTTCTAATTCCTGGATATATGGAGTGGGATGTGGAATTATTGAATGAGCTTTTTTGTGAAAGAGATGTGGCTGAGATTTTGAGCATTCCATTGGCTTCTAGACAAGAGCAAGACTGTGTTATATGGCATTTTGGTAAAGATGGGCTTTATTCGATTAAGACTGGATATGAAATGGTCATGAACATGAGTGGTTTAGATAATCAATTACAGGTGCAATGTGATTAGAAGAAGCTATGGAATATGCAAGTACCACCTAAAATCAAGAATTTTCTATGGAGAATATGTAGGGATTGCCTCCCCACGAGAAGACGAATCCAGCAAAAAGGTATTTCTGTTTCCTGTGATTGTGTCTTTTGTGGCACAAATTTGGAAAATGCTTGGCATGTATTCCTCACTTGTTCTTATGCTCAATCTTGTTGGAATACTGCTAATCTATCTAATTTGGTGGAAGCGATAACAAGCACAGTTGATGGCTTATGTGATTGGTTTTTTAAACTAAACTACTTAATATGCAAGATAGTTCCAAGGTAGGGAAAATATGTATGATAATGTGGTCTATTTGGAGATAGTGGAATGACAAGCTTTGGAAGGGAGAATTTTTATCAGCTGAGAGAGCTGTATACTCTGCAATTGAATACTTGTGTGATTGGATTTCTGCTAAAAGCCCTGCTTGTACTGTCATGCTTGGCAATACCGAAGCTAAAGAAGAGTTTCGCTGGAGAAAGCCACCACCTCATTTCCTAAAATGCAATATAGATGCAGCAATTTTCCAAGAGCAAAGGAAGATTGGACTGGGTATGATACTCAAAGATGCAACTGGCTCGTTCATTTCTTGTGCTTTTGTGTCTATCGATGGATTATACTAGGTACATGAGGCTGAAGCAATGGGTCTCAGGGAAGCCCTCTCCTGGATCAAGGACATGGGTTTTCAACATGTCATCTTTGAATCGGATTCAAAGGTAGTAGTTCAGGCTGTGCAGGACCGTGTTTCAACGGCAAATGAGTTTGGTACTCTTATCAGGAACTGCACTGATTTCTTATTACTAGACACTTATTTTTCAGTTATTTTTGTTATAAGGCAAGCAAATGATATAGCCTATAGGTTAGCCAAAGCTTCTTATCTTTATGCTGGCTTTAGGGTATGGAATGAGCCTCCTAGTCTCATTCAATCTCTGTTGATTTATGAAAATTTAAGTTTTTAATGATATTTGAAGTTTTTATGTCAAAAAAAAAAAAAAAAACCTAACCACACTTTTATTTAAAAATTATAAATGATTGTATTATAATTTAATTTAACTTATATAAATATGTAAAATATTGCTTAACTTGAAAATATGTAATTTGTAATCTTACTAATGTTATTATTTTCTCAAGTATTAATTAAACCTTCTAAAACTTTATTTTATAAACTAATATGCATTTTTATACTTTAATTATACATTTTTTTTGGTATTTTATATAAATATAAGAAAAGTGATTTCCAACCAAAAAAAAAAAAAAAAAAGCTATAAAGAATCCAATATATTATTATATATATTATAATCCTAAAGTATAAGGAAAACTTATATAATTTATTGACATATCATTAAAATTGATAATTTTTGTTCAATTAATTAATAATATTTTAATTATTTAATTAATAAAAATCTGTTCAATAATTTTTTTAATATACTCAAATAATATTAATTGTTTATATTTATTTAATAAAAAAAATTCACAATTATCATGAGTTTCATAATTTTGATAGTTTATTTTTTTTTATTGATATTACCATAAAATTTATAATGTTACGAAAAGTATTTTTTTTAATTTTAAATTAATTTTTTAAAATGATTAATTTCAAAATTAATACTCGCTATCAAAGTACGTATTAATTTATAAAATTATATTCCTCTACTTATAAATAATTTAATAATATAGTAAAAAATAAAACCATGCAAAGTAGGGCATCCTAAAATGGGGAAAAATGACAATAAATAGAAAAAATTGATAGCGTCTTATAAATTTTATTTTTTTAATTACTTAACACATGATGAAAATCTTTTTAAACTAATTCTTTAAATTTAACTAAAAACTTTTCTCTTATATATGTAAATAAATAATAAATACAGATTCAAGTTCATTTCATGTTTTACTTCTTGATATATATTTTTTATTTTTTACTTTTAGATTAAAATATATTTTAGTTAATACAAAAAAAAAAAAAAAAAAAAAAAAGGCTATTGCAGTGATCAAATGGCTACGAATCACAATAACAAGGTAAGATCATAGTCCTGATACCACTATACCCAAACCAAAACTTGCTGGCATAAGCAATAAGCAACCGGGGCGAAAAGTGAAAACAGAACCATTGCAACTTACAAAGAAAGAAAGAAAGAAAGAAGAAGACTTTAGACCTTTCTTTGTCTCTCTGCAATCTCTCTTTCTCTCTCTTCTTTTCTCTTTTTCCCTCTCCATATTTCTTCTCTTTCTATACCAAGACATCAACTTTGGATCTAATCTCATCTAATCACCCATTTCAAGGTATCACCTTTCTCTGTCTCTGTCTCTGTCTCTGTTTCTCTGTGTGTGTTCATATACAAGTATTGATTTTTTTCTGTGATTCTGTGTTTTTAAGGCTCTGCATTGATGATTTTTAGGAGATTTTGATTTGGGTTTTTAATGGAATCGTCTTCGAGTCAACCGGAGTTTGACTATTTGTTCAAATTGTTGCTGATTGGGGATTCTGGTGTGGGCAAGAGTAGTTTGCTTTTGAGTTTCACTTCCAAGAATTTTGAGGATCTTTCTCCTACCATAGGTGAGCTTATGCTTTGTTAGTGTCCATGTTTAGTGTTTTTGATAATTCAATGAAGTAATTCTGGCTTCAGACTTTAGAGTATCAACACATTGTTTGTGGGATTACATTTTTAATAAAGTACATTAATTTATTTTGATCTTTTGCTAAACATTGTAGGCGTTGATTTTAAGGTGAAGCATGTCACCATTGGTGGGAAAAGGTTGAAACTTGCCATTTGGGACACAGGTTATACTTTGTTGCTTACTTGCTTAATGATTCATTTCCAGAATGATTTACTAAATCTTGTTTATACATCTACGTGCTGTATGAGAAATATAGTGGAATTATAATAGGTTTATTTGCTCTTGATCTGATGCTGTAATTCAAAGATGGGATTTTTTCCATGATTGGTGTATCATGATCCACATAAATTTCTGACTAGGGAGTAGGAGTTTCTCCAATTCTCCATTAAGAATGAATTAATAAAAGATCTAAACAACTTAATAACTTGATTATTGAAAGTTACCGGGCACAAGGAGAGGAATGAGGGTTCTGATTATTTAGCTATAGTATTTTTCTTTATTCTACGAATGAATAACTTCATTTCTTTTCTAAAAAATGTGATTTGTTATCTGTTATGAGGATATGGTATAGCTGTTAACACTAGTCATGCTTTGGTCATTAAAGGTTAATTTTACAAATTGTTTCATTTTGCAGCTGGACAGGAGAGATTTAGAACACTTACTAGTTCTTATTACAGAGGAGCTCAAGGGATAATAATGGGTATGTGGTTTCATCTAATTTTGCTCTTCCTAATGTTATCTTTTCCTCGGCCAACTATTATAACTTCAATTCTTTATGCTCTTGTTTGTGTCGAAGGAATAATAATCTACCCCAATCTACCTTGAACAGCAGTAAAAGTTATTCATTACAATTTATATTTTATACGGATTTCATTTTATAGGTTCTCTACTGTCTCCACTTTAGCTAGTGGAGGTGACAGTAATTGCATAAGTTGCTTCCTTACACCATTGGCACATTTCTCCTTCTCAAGTAATTAGCAACTCTGTGTAGATTCACTTCAATTCAATTCCTGATTAATTTACCTCTAGTTGTGAAATAACTTTATCACAAAATTTTTGAAGTGTCTGCTGGATTGTCTTTACTAGTGTTTCTCTAACTTCAGGATTGTTCTTTTGGAAATTGATACAGTTTATGATGTAACAAGACGAGAAACATTCACAAATTTGTCTGATATATGGGCCAAAGAAATTGATTTATATTCAACAAACCAGGATTGCATCAAGATGCTTGTTGGCAACAAAGTTGATAAGGTACATTTCTAATAAAAACATGCGTATAAAATAATTTTATTTTGGTAGATTGGAACTTTGTAAATTTTATGCCATTTTTGCTGGCTAGATAGGGAGAAATATCTCCTTTTTCAGCATTGCAATATCCCTCTCGTTTCTGATATACTTCTTAATTTCTTTTCATAGTTTGTGGTCTATTGATTAATTTTTTTAATATTTGCAATGGATTTATCCACATCTATCTTTTGCAGGAAAGCGAAAGAGTTGTCAGCAAAAAAGAGGGGATTGCTTTTGCCAGGGAATATGGATGCCTTTTTCTTGAATGTAGTGCAAAAACTCGAGTCAATGTGGAGCATTGCTTTGAGGAGCTTGTTTTAAAGGTAAATGAAATGCTAGTATTTTCCTCTATATTTTCTTTGTTGTACCAGTTTGGTTTTGAGTTTACCTAGCACTCATCTTTTATACTTCCTCGAATGTGTTTTTTGTATCGAAGAGTTTTCATTTTAAGTTTAATTTGGTTTGAAAAAAAATAATGGGACTAGGTGTCATTTGCATATTGCCTGTTAATGTAAACGGTGTTGGCCTGCTTCTTCTCTTGCTTATTGCTGTTTCTGATTTTACATAATTGCCACACCCTCACGAAACAGCCAGAATTTGTACAATAACCTGTTTTCTTCCTTTTCTTCTCTTGAAATAGCTGAGATATCCCGTCTCTTGTTGAGAAAGTGAGTGACTTCCTTTCTGCATAACACTGTACATAACAAACTGGCTAAGATCTACTTGTGAGTTGGGAGAAGAATCTGCTTGCATCATCCTAAGTCTGAATAAATTATGAAGAAAAATTGGATTTGGTTAGATATTATGTGGTTATAAGCAAGGATCAATATTTTGGTGTTTAGTACCCTTTCTACTTAAGTTCGGTATGGAAACTTGCATAGCGTCTAAAGGGATGTTGCCTGGCAATTTGAGTATTCTATCCATTCCATTTCATCTGCCGTAGCAATAGAAAGGCAAGGAACCACTCTGTGCATTAATAACTTGATGGTGGAAGATTGTGTGGCCTATGTTTATGTCTGCAATAGAATCAATACATATAATTCCTATAGTTTGTAATACATAATAGTTAAACATAATGATACCTGTGATGATGATATTATGCTGATATACAGATTTTAGAAACACCAAGTCTGTTGGCGGAAGGCTCGAGTGGCGTGAAAAAGAACATCTTCAAACAGAAGCCTCCACAGGATGCTCAAACTAGTAGTTGTTGCACATGGTGATTGCATATATTAATTCTTACTGCTTTTTTTTTTTTTTGGTCAAAGTAGCCTATGGTTTTCTATTTTTTCTTTTTTCCTCCATTTGGTCATCCTTGGACAGAGAATTGTACATTACTCATAAAAAATGACTTATGTTTGATATGATTTATGTTACTTTTATTTACTTGGCCATGGATTGCAGGTTTCTCTTATCCGCTACACGTAATGGTTATACCAAGTTCCTGAATTATCTGGTTTAAAATCCAAAATACTGTTTTCAAGTATTCAACCGAAACAAAGGGTTGAAACAGTTAATTAAAATAATGAAATTAATATTTATTAAATAAAATAATAATTTATTTTTCACATATTTATAATATATATTTTTAAATTTATTTGGTACCATTAATATAATTAATACATGTTCATTGCATATATCAATTTAAAGAGAAAAAAAATTCATCATCAATTCTTAAAAAGCTTTAAAAAAAGCATTTAAGAGTGTGTTTGATAACATCGTCTAACACTTAAAAATTTTAACACTTAATAATCGTTTTAAGTTGTTTAATAACACTTTACTTAAAAGTCTAAATTAACCTAAAAATTACTTAAAATTATAAGTTAAAATTTTCAACTTAAAATTTACACTAAATACAATAAGTGATTATATTTTTAAATATTTTTATAATTTAAAAATTATATAAGTTATTTTATTCATTATTTAAAATTTAGTACTTATATTTTCAACACTTAGGTGGTGTTTGGTAAAATTGAAAATTAAGTGCTGAATTTTAAGTGCTGAATAATATAAGTGATATAGATTTTAAAATGTAAATTATTTAAAAATTTAATCACTTATTGTATTCAACATAAATTTTAAATTAAATATTTTAATTTACCATTTTAAATAATTTTTTATTTAATTGAAAATTTTAAGTTGAGATTATTTTACATTATCAAACCATCTTAAAATTAATAAGTGCTGAAAATATTAAATTAAGTAATAAGTTGGGTTATCAAACACGTGGTATTTGGTAAAACTGAAAACTAAGTGCTGAAAATTTAAGTTCTGAATTTTAAGTGTTAAAAAAAATAAGTGATATAATTTTTAAATAGTAAAAATATTTAAAAATTTAATCACTTATTGCATTCATTATAAATTTTAAGTTAAAAAATTTGACTTATCATTTAAGACGTAGTTGAAAATTTTAAATGCTAAATAGTTTTATCAAATATTAATTCAATTTTCAGTTTTATCAAATACCACCTAATTGAGATTTCTATTATGAAAATTTATTTTCACACAGAGTACATAAATTTATCTCATACATCAATCTAATGAATAATGAGATGTTTTTATCAATATAACTCTTTTATTTATTTTTTAACAAGTGAGAAGACACTAATATTTGTTTTTATTTCACATATTTTTATTCTATTAAATTAGTGTATGAACCGGTATTGACAATAATTATTCACAATTATGTATCAGCTGCTAATTCAAACGATTTTATCGAGATATTTCTTAGTTGTTGGTATAAAACAACTATCAGTTGGATTTAACAGTTGTATCAACCACCCATAATTATCTTTTAACCAAAAAGCTTATAGAAGATTTTTTTTTTTTGAGGGAAGAGAAAAGAAAAATATTTCTCTCTCTTAGTCTTAATCAAAACCTAATGGAAGAAAAATAAAAAATAAAAACTTCAATTTGTATGAAAACAATAAATTAAAATATTTTAATTCATTTAAATTTTGTGGCTTTTTTTTTTCCAAAATAAATAAATATAACCAAATGAGAAAAATGAAATTTTTCTTGCAAAAACTGCGAGAAATAAGCAAGTAAATAAGTAGCGGCAGCAGCAAACGAAATGAATATAAGAAGTTGAGAAGTGGTAGCCGTAGTTAAATTACAGATTCTGCTGCCAGTGCCACCACTATTTTCTTATTTTACCGCCCCTTCTTTTTCATACTTCTCCAAATCACTCCATAAATCAATCAATCAATCAATCTGACGGACTCCGCTTCTATCCGCTCCCTGACCGCCGCCTCCCCCGGCGGGGATGCCGATGCTGAGGCCTCTCAATTTCCTCCACCACCACTTCCTGCGGCGGAAACATCAGCCGAACCACCACTGCTTCCTCAATCGCAGTCACTATCACAACTATCGGACATTATGATTTCGAATAGAGATCCCGATGCTCTCTTCAGCGGCGGCGGCATCAGGTTCCTAAATTTTGTGCTTCGTTATTCTCATGATCAAAATTCACTACTTACGACTACTTTTTTAATGGTCACTTTGTTTTTGTTTGACTCGTTTTGCTGTTTAAAGTGCATTCTTGCGGCTATGATAATTTATTGAATGTAGTATCCTCCGTGGTTTCTTCTTCCAAATTGACACAAATTTTACTGTTTTACATATAATTTTATAGGGATATACCAAGTGTCTAACTAGCCAGCTACTGTTGATCTTGTTAGTCTATAAAATTCTCTAATAATTGTTGAACAAGTTGCTAATAACGGAAAATGTTTGAAATATAATTTATGGGAAAGCCAATTGAAGAAGAATCAGGTATTAGGGAGCCAAATTTGAATAAGTTTGAATACAAGGGTTTGGGATGGACTTAGACTTAGCCCTTTCTAGTTGTTGATCCTGTGGAGATGACGCAGCTGAAAGTTTAGGGCAATTAGATCTCAACAATTTGGGGTAGAATAAAGCAGTGATTGTGGTTGGAATAAGAAAATAATTAGGGTTTAAAGTAAACCTCTATTAAAATTCTGAACTGAAATAATCAGAGTACTACAATACTATTTGTCTAGTAGAGCTTATTTATACTGATCAGAATACATCCTAATCCTAGGCTGAAAATGAACCTAATACCTAAAAAAGAGCCTAATACTAATTAAAAGACTTATTTAACAAGTAAATAAACATGGAAAAGAAAAGAAACCTAAAACAAACTAACTAGGAAAACTAAATAAAATTCCTAATTTAAAAATTAAACAAAAGTAATTGCTAAATCGTATCTTCTTCTTTTTCCTCAACTGCATCAGGAAAGTAGAGTAAAACAACATTGAGATTATCTTCTGCCCTCCAATGATGGGTTGTAAACCTTTTTTACAGATATCTTCTTGTAATGAGAAATTTGATGAAGGGATTTCAAACATTATGTTGTATGAAGCTCTGTGAAATTTCATTTCTTATTCTTTCTCTCAACTATTTCAATCTGAATTTTCGGCATTGAAAATTTAGTAACATTGGAATCCTATGCCTAGGTTGTTGTTTCTGTCACCTAAGCTTTGTCAATGGTCATATATATAACTTCCAGCTTAGTCTTGATTTACTGGTTTTGTCCTGAAAGCTTGAGGATTTTCAATAAATTAGATGGTTTTATTTCTTATGATATGGTATTCAGGTCACTTGGAGAATCACATCTAAATTGGAAATTTGAGATTTTGGGCAAAGTTTCATACATAAACTTTGTCCAGAATAACTTTTAAGCTCATAAAAATTAAGTTACTAAAGCTATTGTCCACTGGCTCAAAAGGATTGTTCCTTATTATTTTTTTTTTGTCTAAAATCAGCTTTTTGCAATAATATTGCCAAATTGATCGCATGGCTTTTTGTTGTGAAAACCAAAAGAACTCTACCTTGGAGTTTATAAAAATCTGGAAATTGGTGCAAACTACATTGTTTCCTTATTTTTTTTTCCTTTTTGAAAATTCTTTTAGCTTTCTCTCTGGGAGCCGCAATGCAAAATTCAGCTATGGATATTCAAGTTTTAAGGGCAAAAGGGCTTCCATGGAGGATTTCTATGAGACAAGGATATCTGAAGTTGATGGTCAAATGGTTGCCTTCTTTGGTGTTTTTGATGGTATGGCCCTGTTTTCAATAGTACAATGTTGTCTTTGGGTGTTTGTTCTCACTTCTCAATCCATCAGTAAAAATCTGAGGTTGCTATTTCATAAATAATATATCGTTTCTATTTTTATACTTCTCAAATCTCTCTTTCTATATTTCCTTCAAGTCCTTTAGAATGCTCTTTTCTCGGGTGTAAATGAGCCAAGCCGTTCCCGAACGACTCGGTGTTTCGCTCGATAAAAGTTCGTTCACTTTCGGTTCGTTTTATAAACGAGTCAAGTTTGAGTCTTATCTTAAGGCTCGATGAATAAACGAACCGTGCTTGAGCAAAATTAAGCTCGGCTCGATTAGACTCGTGAACATATCGATTATAAGCTCGTGAACAGATTCGCAAGCAATTTGATTATTATTATTATTATTAACTTACTAATTTTGGCACTCTAAAAAATATATTTTAATATTTCTATAAATTTTTTGGTAATTCAATTTGAGTAAAATATATATACTCCTGATTAATATAATTTAATATTTTCTTATTATATAATTTAATATTCTAATTTTTAAAAATATTTTTTTTATTAATTAATATATTTGTAATACTTGTAATGCTTAATTTTATTATTGGATTTTTTTTCTTCACTAATTAGATGTTTTTGCTTTTATGTTAGTTTTAAGTGTTTTTGTTATAGTTATTTTATTAGAAATAAATATTTAGAAAGTTGAGTATTTTGATAAATTATAAACGAGTTTCAAAATGAGTCGAACTCGAACTCGAGTTTAGCTTAATTATAATTTATTAACTAAGTGTTTTTGTTATAGTTATTTTATTAGAAATAAATATTTAGAAAGTTGAGTATTTTGATAAATTATAAATGAGTCGAACTCGAACTCGAACTCGAATTTAGTTTAATTATAATTTATTAACAAGTTGAGCTTGAATATAATTTTCGAACTTGATTCAAGCTCGAGCTAAAAAAAAAAAATATTGAGCCAAGCCTCGGCTCGATTACAGCCCTACCATTTGAAAGAGGGTATAGCTCTTTAAGTGCGGCTTTAGATATTTGAGATGTAATGTAATGATGCTTCTTGGGAATTGAGTTTTTCTAAAGTAAGAACTCTTTTAGGAAGGGGAGGGAGTGCCCTTTTCATG
Source organism: Vernicia montana (assembly GCA_949750685.1). Taxonomy (NCBI): domain Eukaryota; kingdom Viridiplantae; phylum Streptophyta; class Magnoliopsida; order Malpighiales; family Euphorbiaceae; genus Vernicia; species Vernicia montana. The sequence goes on from CATKHJ011070365.1 coordinate 12,218, forward strand.
ATCTGTTCTTGTTGTATCCTTTGTTGTTCAAGTTTTGTATGATAATTGGCTAGAGGCCTAATTATTTATTGTACTTCTGACTTCTGTGATCACTAATGCTAATGCTGTTTTATTTTAGGTCATGGAGGTGCCAGAACTGCTGAATATCTTAAAAATAACCTTTTCAAGAATTTAAGTAGCCATCCAGATTTTATCAAAGACACAAAGACAGCTATTGGTATGAAATTGCTGTAGTTCATGCATCATTCTGTGTATGGAATGCCTATTCTTGTTTTCCCCTTTTTTCATAGAAACAAGTACTTGATTGCAGTTGAAGCATTTAAACAGACAGATGCAGATTACCTCAATGAAGAAAAAGGCCAGCAAAAAGATGCTGGATCAACTGCATCAACTGCCATGCTCTTAGGGGACCGGCTTCTTGTTGCGAATGTTGGTGATTCTAGAGTGGTAGCCAGTAGAGCTGGTTCAGGTTGCTTTTCTTTCTTTTTCTTTTTCTTTTTTTTGGTTTTTTGATACCTTTTTTTTGGGTTAAGGGTATGACTTATAATGGCCGTGTAGTCTAACAATCGTTGCGGGCTGATGCCAATTTAAATGAAAAGGGAATATTGTGATATTTAAAATAAGAATCACTCAATCCCTTGATTCATATTCTTTTAGACATTTTAATGAAATATGTCCTATCAGATGCTTTTTGATGCCTTTACAGGAAATTTTTTTTTAAGCTTCACTTGCAACATATTGTGTATTTAATTAGAAGCATATAGCTGACAATTTAACTTAATTTTATTGATTTTTGAATATTATTTTGTTTTATTTGTAGCTATCCCATTGTCCATTGATCACAAACCTGATAGATCTGATGAACGCCAAAGGATTGAAGAGGCTGGAGGGTTCATCATATGGGCAGGTGAAATTGAATATTCATGGGTTGTTCATTTATTATGCCCATATCTGCATTTTTCATTCTCATGCAGAATGAATGTGATGTTACTTGCTGTATGTAGTATGTACTGAAAATTGTTGTTATGCCACACAAGATATGTAATTTTGCTGCTTCAGTTTGTGATTAAGGTTTTTAACTAGGATTAGTCAATTTAAATTTCTAAGTATCTGTTACTGATAATGTACTATTTTGGTTTTGAGCTCAAAAATTTTTCCAGAGTTATTTCTAATTCCACTCGACGAGGTTTTGATAGCTTCCTCTTAGGGCACTTGCTGATGATAGTGGATTGTTTTCTAAAGTAAATATTGTGATTCAGAAAATGGGTCTTCTGTGTGATATGAGAGAGAGAGAGAGAGAGAGAGAGAGAGAGTATAACTTGGTTTTTAGTCAACTTTGTTGAGGTCAGTGGTGAATGGTAGTTATTTACATGCTTGCTTTTACATGTAAAAGTGCATTTCAAGCTCTTTTTATGTGCTAGTTGTCTACGTTCATGAGTATTTCTACAATATTATAATTCTAAAGCAATTTGTGTTTATTTATTTATTTATTTTTTGTCTACGTTCATGAGTATTTCTACAATATTATAATTCTAAAGCAATTTGTGTTTATTTATTTATTTATTTTTCATATTAATGGTTACATATTGCAGAGGCAAAATTCAATTTACCTTTTCATTGTGTTGAGAGGAAGCAAATCAATTGAAACATTTGTGGTTGATATTTTTTGTTTAACGAGATGAAGTGGTTATGTGTTTGCTATTATGGATAAACTATTTTTGACACAATCTCTTATGGTACAGTTTTGATCATATACTTAGTTAACAACTTTCATAATGTTTTATCTAACATGCTGCTAAGTTTCCAGGAACGTGGCGGGTTGGCGGTGTTCTTGCTGTTTCTCGTGCGTTTGGGGACAAACTACTTAAACCATATGTTGTTGCTGAGCCAGAAATTCAGGTAATTTATAACACTCCAGGTTTTGATAGCTGATTGACATTTTTAATATTTGGGCCAATTGGTGAAATTCTTGGACTGTCATTTGTCATACATAAGTCCATGGATCAAGTCATCAGGCAACCTGTTCATGTGAAAAAGAAAATTAGGATGGTAATCCTATAAAGCACAAATAAGCGAAATATTTATACTTTCTGTGCATCATTATCATAATCATATTGGATATGGGTATATGCCTGATACAGTGAGATATAGATTGAATATGCTCTGAATGTATTGAAAATAGCAATAAAATTTTATTTCTGGTATTATGAGGAGAGACAACCATATAGTTTCTGGATATGTCTGTATCCTATTCCATCATGTTCATGGATACTTTGGGGGATGATTGAACACCTTTCATACTAGAACAATTTTATATAAATCCTTTTACTGCAACCCTGGATTTGCTCGTTATCCAAAACCTAATTCTTCCATTTTGAACCCTAAAATCCTTGAATCAATAAGAAAGAGAATGATGTTCACTGATGTTGAGGGTAGGGCATTTCAAATTTGCCTGCATATATTTTTTTTTGGTGGTGGTTGGGATGTCCAGAGAAGGAGCGTGTCTCTCTATGTGTTTGTGTTGCATTTCACTGTTTAGTAAATTATAGGGAGATGGTTCAAAACTTCACTATTACCATCATTTCAATTTGTATCTGCATTTTTGTGTTCAATTCAATACCTTGTTACTCATAATTGTGTGCCTTGCAATGATTAGGAAGAAGAAATTGATGGTGTGGATTTTATAATCATTGCAAGTGATGGGCTTTGGAATGTATTATCAAATAAGGTCAGTGTTGGCTATTCATGCCAGAGATCATATATATAATAATATTTGAACAATCATGTAAATTTTTCCTTCCAAATTAGTGGTATAAACCATATTGTTCTGATTTATATCTACAAGTATATGCATGTTATCTTTTGGATGGCATTAATATTAAGATTATCTTATTTGAACTGAAAATAATGGTATATTATACTAGGATTCTTTTGTGCACTAGCACTTAATTCTAGGTTTTAGAGCTACTTTTATTATTATTATTATTATTATTCATTTTTGTGGACTTGTGTATGCAAAAAATTATTTCTTTTTTTATTATTATCTTTCATTGTGTTGAATGGGTTGGAAATAATTTGTTGCATACATCTTTTGTAATAGAATGCAGCACGTTAACATGCTAGTTTATCTGCTTCCAGGATGCAGTTGCTCTAGTGCAGGACATAACAGATGCAGAAGCGGCATCACGAAAACTAATACAAGAAGCTTATGCACGGGGGAGCTCTGACAACATTACTTGTGTTGTAGTTCGTTTTGACAATTCATGAGTATGTCATGATTTATCTAGGTATTCATGCCCTTGACATAATTGAAGATCAAATGCTTCGGTGATTGATTTTTTATTTCTGTTTTGCAGATTTTTAAGAATCTTTAAGTAGCATACCCACCGGAAATGGAAGAAATTTCCATTAGTTTATTATTTTGAGCCCTTCATTTGGATAGACTGTTATTAGTTGATGAGCGTTGCAGGCTGACAGCTGAATTTTCAAGTTGATGGTCTTGATCTGTGTTATTTATGTTTGGCTTGTGTTACCTTGATGTAAAATATTGGTCTTGTCTGCGATGTTTTGTTGCCTACATTCAAATGGTTCTTTTGGATAGGTAATGGATCGGTCAAGATCCTGACTCTTTTATGGTCTTCGTAAAACTTAAAAGCAAGGTAAATCAAAGTAATCACAGCTATAGATTACACAATTTGTATGAATTATGTTGTCTATTATACAGGAAATAATTCATGAAACCTTACTGCTGCTTTGTATTTGAATGAAAATATAGGTAAAAATAAAGCAAATAACAAGTAGGGAGTTTTATTTATTTATTTATTACTATGTACACACACACGCATATGTAGATGCAGACCTTTTTTTTTTTTTTTTTTGTCACAGATGCATAGACTACTATCTTAGGAAATGTTACGAGTTCTTTTTAGTATTGAAAAAAAAAAAGAATTTGAGATATTGATAAAAATATGATCATAATTATATGATTAAACATATCATTATATGTGCTTAATGCGCATGCTATGATGCCCAAATTATTGTTTTCATGGGGGAAGATGGAATGTAAGAGAGCAAAATCACGAGTTTTTATGTATTCAAAATGTAAAAGAAACAAATTTTTACTTTTTATTTTTTTGTAGTTTTTGTTAATAGTTTTTTATAAATTCACATACCCAAAAGTTAAAAAAATAATAATAATAATAATGGATGTGCTAATTATTTTTAATGAAAGTCATATGTATTACAAATTTAGAAAATACTAGGAAAAAAAAAATAGTATTGTATATATTAAATACTATACACGTCAAAAAGCAAACCAAATTATGTCATATCAAGTTTTATATAAAAAGTTATTGTGAGAATTTCAAACAAAGAGCTTTAAAATAATAATTAAAGAAGGAACTATTACAATTGACATGGATATTTTTTTGAGTGGGGCCGAAATTTATATTTATCAAAAAGATCTGACCTTATTTAATAAAATATTTTGGTGATAAAAAACAAAAATTAATAAAATATTTAGGTCATTTCAAAGTATTAAATTATAGTGCACATTACAAAAATATTTATACATTATACAATCTTTGCAATCCGTTCACAAATCGGTTCTATGGTGTAGTGGTTAGCACTCTGGACTTTGAATCCAGCGACCTGGGTTCGACTCCCGGTAGGACCTTTTACAACTTTTAATATTTTTTAAAATTATTTTTTCCTTATTTTTATTCAACCTCTTCTCTCAAATTCCTCAAGCAGATGGAAATTTTGACCTATCCTAATGCATATTTACCTTATACACATTCTTAAAATGTACCTATTCATAAATAGGATAGGACATATAATGTTATACTCATCCCCTATGTTCATTTATATATTTTATATAATATTAATATTATTTTAATACATACATTTTAGAATTAAATTTTAAATAAATTTATTTATATCATTATTAACATTTTCTAAATAAAATAAGTATAATACCTTATTTATATATGTGTTATATACTTTTTATTCAAAAAATAATCGAGTAATACTAAAAATAATAAATGGGTAAAATCGAGTGGATACATTAACAATATTTACTTTACCCTACTCTAAAATGACACATAACACTTATATATACATAATAAAATTAGATACGTTACTAATTCATTGTCATTCTTATTTATAAGCAATTTCTTCTATTAATTAATAATATTCAATACATATTATTTATAAATAAAATATCATTTTTCAATTAAAATTATTGAGTGCATATAGTATATATATTTTTTCTGGCTGAATATTTTAGATGATTTTCAAACATTTATTAATATAAGTTGTACTATTTCATGCACGCTAGGTTCATTCAATAATATTTTCTCTCTGTTATCAAAGAATACATATATAATATTTTCCATTATTATGACAAGAAATTTGATAAGGCCATCAGTAGGACATGTCTTTTTGCTGCTTCTATCAAAGGGTAGGAGTAAGGCATCACATTTCTCTTTTTTTTCCATGTTAGAAAATTAAGGTATTTCTAGCTCTTTCATAATTGCCTTTAAAATGGTCCATAGATGATATGTATTAGCTCACTACTTTTCATTTGTGGAGCCATTTAGCGATAGTGTTAGATACAATGCCACATGCATTTTCATCATATCCATCCATTGCCTAAAAGCATTCTTCCCTTTTTCTATTCATTATTTTTTCCCAAAAAATATTACTCAAAACATTACATTAAGATTTTGCTGATTTTTCATTCTCATGCAATAAAATCTCACTTTCGGCTAGTTTTTATTATTATTATTATTTATTTTCCTCTAACTTAGGGTACAAACCTAAAACAAGTTGGGTCCAAATGAAACCTAAAAATAACCACACTTGGGACCCAATTTAAGAACAGCCCAAACTGACCCAAAACCCAGCCCACAAATGACTACATCCACATGGATCCCACCCCACCAAAGGCCTACAAATGGCCTAACCCAAACCCACCTGACCTCTCTCTTAAGTCTTATTATATTATTATGTATATATATAAAAAAAAGGGCAACAATTAATAATGAATTAATTAACTAAAAAGAGGCAGAGCAATATGATAAGCGCCACCTTAGTGACAGTTAAAATACTGTTTTGCTCCCGCGAAAAAGAGACTTTTGAAGTATTTGTTTATTGACATGAAGAACTGGAAAGACAACTCTACCAAGTGGGGCTCCAAATATAAAAAAAAGATCATATCTTTCTCTCATTCACTTTCCCTATCTTCTCTCTTTAATTATCTATCTTTTGATCATTTATTTCACATTCTAATCAAAGCTCTCTCACTTTCATCATATCTTTCAAGAATGGTGAAGGAGACTGAGTATTATGATGTTCTTGGTGTTAGCCCTTCTGCTTCTGAGGAAGAGATTCGCAAAGCTTATTATCTTAAGGTTTTATCACTTGGGATTAATTAGATTTTACATTTTGTTTGATTATTTTAATCTTGAATATATATTTTGATTGGATTTAATTAAGTTTTTGTGTTTTTTTTCTTCATGTTATTAGTTATATTTATGATGATTTGATGATGAATTCTAATTTAATTTTCTTTCAATGTGGTGATAGATCAAACAGAAGGATAAGTTTATCAAATTCATTTTTTTTTTTGTTAAAGTTGGTCTTGTTTGCACAGGATCTCAGTTAACTTTAATATATATGAATTTAGAATGTATAATTCATTTGTAAATGATAGTATTTGGTTTAAACTATATTGAATTCCATAAATTTATATTTACAAAAGTAAAATGAATATTTCTATTCACGACAAACAGGAAAATATAGAATTCTAAATGAATTTCATAAAATCTCATGGAATTCATTATAGCAAAAAGGACCTAAAATGTATGTTTTGTGACTGGAATCTGATATGCTTCTTTCAAATCATAGACTTTAGGCTATATCCTTGAATTAAATCTTTTAAGAGGGGAAAAAGAACTTTCACCTTAATTGAATTTTAATGTTACAAATTTATAGTGTTCTTTAATCAAGGAAATGAAATAAAGAATCTTAAACTTTACAGGCCAGGCAAGTTCATCCAGATAAAAATCCAAATGACCCTCAAGCTGCAGAAAGATTTCAGGCAAGTTGATCACTTCTAATAGTACTTTCTTGTTCTTGGTTCTTTTCTGTAAAAATTACTCTACAAAGAATATGCATGTAGCTACACATTCTTGATTGAAAACATAAAAGGTTTATTATGATTCTGCTATATGTAATTTTTCAATCCTGTTAAACCCTAAAAAATGCGAATTTCGACAGGTATTAGGTGAAGCTTATCAAGTCTTGAGTGATCCAATGCAAAAAAATGCTTATGATAAGAATGGGAAGTATTGCATATCAAGGTAAGTTTTCTGATTTTGCTGAATTATGTTTTAAATTTGAAGTTCTGTCAAGTAATATCACCGATTAAATCCTGTTTTTCCAAAGATTTTTATAAAGCAATCTCTGATTTTAGTATTAAGGTTCAACCGAAGGGCCAGTTTGACATTACTATTGCTAATAGCCTGAATTGTGTCGCATAAATGCTTTTGCCTCAAAATTGCAGAATGATTAAATAAGAAAATTTCCTAGTTGATAACTTCTTGAATTTGTAATTTAATTAATTGTTACCTAGAAAATTTTCTATGTTATAATTTGATTTTTATCTATCAGGGAAACTATGCTTGATCCTACTGCTGTTTTTGCTCTTCTATTCGGAAGTGAATTATTCGAGGAATATATAGGACATTTATCTGTAGCATCAATGGCTTCTTCAGAATTAGCTACTGAAATTGACTATAATCCTGAGAAAATACATGATAAATTGAAGGTAACCACAAATTAAATTAATAAATAAATGAACAGTATTTTTAAAGTTGCTGACTACATTAATATTAATTGTGTTTATTGTTGACAATTATTTATTATTGATTGAAGGCTGTTCAAAAAGAAAGAGAAGAAAAGCTAGCAAGATTACTTAAAGATTTTCTTAATCAATATGTTCAAGGTGACAAGATTGGATTCTTAAAGCGTGCCGAATCCGAAGCTAAACGACTCTCTGATGCAGGTCATTTTAGGTTCTTGTTTTGTTTTCCTTCAAATAAATTTCTTTTTCTTTTGGCTTAATCTAAAAAATAATGATTGATTAACAATAGTGTTGCCAAATGTCTGTGACAATATATTTTTAATTACAGGAGTTCTATATATCAGGTGGTATTACTATCAATTAATTCTTATTAACATCGAGTTTTTATAATTATATGTTAAAACTAGTGAAATTAAACAATTATGCAGTATGCCAATTTTTCTGGACAGTGAAAAAAATAATTCTATTTTCATGGTTACAACTTCATATATAACAATTTTATTTCTGACTTAACTAAACAGCATTTGGAGCTGATATATTACAAACTATTGGCTATATATATTCAAGACAAGCAGCACAAGAACTTGGAAAAAAAGCTATTTATCTTGGAGTTCCATTTTTGGCTGAGTGGGTTCGAAATAAAGGCCATTTTTGGAAATCACAGATTACAGCAGCAAAAGGTATAATCATATATTCATACTAGTTCCCACAATTTTCTATTTTCTGCTCTATGTATGTATGGAGAACATTTAGTTACCTAACTATATGGGGAAAAAAAAAAAAAAAAACAAATTCAGGTGCTTTTCAGTTGCTGCAACTTCAAGAGGATAATCGCAAGCAATTTAAAATGGATGGAAGTGGCCCTGAAAATGATGTTGAGTCACATCTACGTTTAAATAAAGAAATATTGATGAGCTCATTATGGAAATTGAATGTAGTGGACATTGAAGTTACTCTTGTTCATGTCTGTCAAATGGTGAGTTTTTGTCTTTCTCCATTTATTATTTCTCTTGACTTTTGTTTTTATAAAATTTTAGCTTATTTCAAGTAAATGACTTGTTTGCAGGTCCTGAGGGAAAATAATGTTAAAAAGGAAGAACTTAAAGCACGTACCTTGGCTCTGAAAATTCTTGGCAAGATCTTTCAGGTTGTAATATTTATCAGAATTAATATACTTGTAATTTCAAAGCAAAGTTAAATCCATCCATCCAATTCTGAACTTCATTGCAATGAAGAGAATAGAAACTCTAAAAATGAACTCCTTTTTGTCATTGAAAATTAAAAAAAAAAAAAAAGACAGAGCCTTACTGCTGCAAATTGTGAACCTAAGGGTTATTTCTTAATTTCCTTTTTTTTTTCAGCACGGAAAACAAGCTCGAAACGGGGCAACGTCAAAAGGAAAAAGTACAGCTGAAATTGATGATGATGATGGAAGCAGTTCTGATAGCAGTAGTGAAGAGGATTCACCAAGAGCAATTTCATACCGAACTCCTCTATTTACTCAGGCATATATAGCATTATATATTTAAAGTTAGATAATAGTTTCAAACCCTTTTTTTTTTCCCTGGCATTTAAGTCTGGTTTTGAAAAATTTGGTCTCAACTTATTTTATACTTGCAGGGTATTGGTAGACTGTTCAGGTGTCTGTGTAATCCAGCATTTGATGTTGATGATGAAGAGATTGTGTACAAAAGCAAATGATGCATAGTGTGTACATACTCAAGGTTGACACTATGAGATGGAGAAGAGCAAAGCCAAAGGCGCATTGTTGAATGGAGAAATTATTAAGGCGCAAGCAATATTCATTTTGTGTGTTTTTGCATTTAAAGCATAGACACCATTCCAACCACATTATTTGGTCTATTTCATCAAAAGTGACTTGTGTATAAAAATAGAAGCCAAAGATGCTTGTCAACTTCAAAGGTTGTTTGTTGTCTTAAAAGGGTTTTTGCTTCTCTTAGGATTTTCTTTACATTCTGTTAAGCCAACAGGATCAGAGCTTTTGAGAAGAATTTGCTGCTCGTTGAATAATAGTAGTTTTTTTTTTTTTTTTTTTTTTTGGCATTTTTTGGCATCAAGCCATAACCATCCAACATATTATTACATTGAACAACAAACTTGACTTCCCAATAGGCCGATTTGCTGCATAATTCAGAAAGCAAAGAGCCGGCACCACAAGTTCACAACTATACAGACCATACTTTCAACAACAAACGGACTGGCTGCTCATTTGCAGCCAAATAGTCTAGTTTTTAACACAACCATCTATATACAGGGGGATAGTTCTTTCCGTGAGCTTTTGAAATTTTGAACTTGATGCACTATTCAATGAGCTGGATTAGGAATATAACTCACTGTGCGGTGTGCCTGGACTGCACAGGCACAATGGACAGATGTCAAATTTAAACAGCCACTCATGACGAGGGAATGCCTACCTGAGCAGGTGTGAAGTGCAGGAAATGAGTCGCATAGTGCTTGCACAGCAGGAGGGGTGAGTGCTGTGCACTGACTGATGTTGAGGCTCCTTAATCCTTCCTCATCACACCTGCCCTTCATGGATTTCCACATTGCAGGTTTGTTCTTCACTCGGCTATGGACCAGTGAATAAATTGCTCTATCTGTGATGTTTCGACAGTAGTACAGGCCGAGGGATCTCAGATGGAGGCACCTGTATGCCAAAGCAATCACGCTATCGTCTACAAGAAAAAGTACGTGGAGTCATTCCTCGTCAGATAAAAAGCCAAAATAACATCCAAGTAAAATAACAAAAATCTTCTACCTGAAACTGAAAATAGCAAACTGTATTCTCAGAGCATTGGAACAGATTCCAGGTTAAAATTTGCTATCGTACTCACCACATCAATCAATTGTAACAAATTATATTTTTCAATGAGAAGGGCCACTGTCCAGTTCAATGGTTAAAATACTGGGCTAGCGAATAGAAATTGTAGGCCACTTATGCAAAATTCCTGAAATAAGTCACTAAACTTTCCTCCCAAGGCACAACTTCAGTGGAACTATAACACAGTTTCTCTCTCTCTCTCTTTTTCTCTCTCTCTCTCTCTTCATCAATGCATGGGCTTTTACAGGATTTCAATTTTCAATTGTTTAGCAACACATTTGTATTTGTCTCTCAGTGCATCTGCTATCTCATTCAATTTCTGGAAGCCCAAAGGCTAAAACTAAGGGATAAGGTTTGACAGCAGCAGCTATTCCCTTCTAATGCATACAAGGAAGTGTAAACCATGCATAGAGATTAAACATAGCATGTTGATATATCTTGACAAGAAAGCTGTAATTTAGTGAAGTTTTGATTATTACAATCAGCACAATCCATTCATAAGTCGACAAAATACAAAGATTATGTTCAATGCTAGTTGTTAAATAGCCTATCCAAACATACCTGTTATACAGACACAGCCACACAGATCAAGAGTTCTGAGATCAGGGCATCCATATGCTAGACTCAACACTCCAACATCACCCACATTCTCACACCATCCCAGATTCAGAGATTGCAATTGACTGCAGTTTCGTCCAATGGCCTGCAAAGGATTCACAGAAGCTTATAAATCATATCTCATATTAAGATTTAAGAGGCATATAAAAAAAAGTTAGTAACTCATTTAAACCTGCAAAGCACGGTCAGTTGCAGCCTTTACGCATCCACAGAGATTCAAAATTTTTAGTTTTCGGCAAAATTGAGTCAGATATTCGAGACCAGAATCACTAAATGCTGTACACCCACTTATGTTGAGTTTGGTAAGCTTAGGACATCCATGAGCTAATGCATAGAGGGAATGATCACTAAGCTTAAAGCTTTTGCTGAGGTCCAGGTCCTGTAAATCATGACAGTAACTTGCAATAGCCTCAACAGCAATATCCTCAAGTTGTGGTTTATCTTGGCGCAGAACCAGAGTTTCCAGTTTTGTGAATTTAGGAGCCAGTGATAGAACCAAGTTGTTCATGTTGTTTTTGCACCTGCAAAAGGATTATACTGGATATATTAAGCTGGTATTCAAGGAACTTCTCCTCAGAGTAGACAGAAGGCAGAAATCATTTGTCCTAACATTCCCCACCCAAAAAGAAAAAGAATGTCACTGATTTATTTTGAAAGCCATGTATATCCCAAGATGATTTAAAAACAAATAAGAAAAAGATTAACCAATGAGATATAAGGCCTCTTCATAACTCTTTTCCTTCTTCTTCTTCCTCTTTAGAGAAATTAGGGATGTGAACCTCCACCTGCCACACAAAGGGCAGGCAGCCACTGAAAAGCCTAATTATAAGCTTTTAGCTAGCCCCAAATTCAGATTTCAGATATTCCTTAAGAATTCATGAAAATATCTCTAAAGCCTTGACAGAGCTCACGTTCATCTTTTGAAAAACTTACTAGGACATTCAAGCAAATTTATAACTTCCTATTTGTTTCTATATACTCATTTCAATGAATAGCAAATAATCCATCATATAATACAAAACTGATTTTTGCACATGCTACATACATGCATATTCTTTGTTAATATTTGCAATCAGTCCTTCATGTTTTAATTAAGGTTTTTTTTTTTTGGGAAATTTTTACTTAAGGTTTCAAGCAGTGATAAAGATTATCTCACAATCCAGAACAATTGCTTTGGTGGTCATACAGACTCCAAATAAGTAACACACATCTTAATTAATGACTGCAGCAGTCGCACTGTCAGTCAAATCACACGATCGGCTTGACCTTTTGTGTTGAAATGAAGTGCAGTTCTACAGATCTCTATATGGTGTCTCTTACTGCAGGACGTCCAAAAATTCTTCGAATGCCAGAGAATCATAAAATCTCTATAATAAAAAACCAAAGGTCCAAAAGAAACTAAAACTTTTCTTTAGAACTGATATGGTGTTTAAAAGACTACCAAGGCTGTCATCACGGATATAGGAACAAAATGGATGAATGAATTATAAAAGGGCATTACACTAAACAGAACCTAATGATGCAGTAACAAACTACCCAATCCTCAAATTTCAGAAATATCAGGAAAAACAAATTCTGGGCATCTAAGATGCAGACATGCAGTCTATAAAAGAACTGCAGACCATCAAGTTGCTATAGATATAAGTTCCTCCATTCTCTTAACCCCTCATCAGGTACCTGGATGAGCCCATAAATAATTAATAAACAACTTCCAAAATTTTAAAATGGCTTCATTGACAAACCACGTATCTCATGTTCAACATCATGAACAAGAAACCATACAAATACAACTATATTCTAGAAATACAAAATTTCTAATTCACCAACACAACCAAGAAGCCATACATAACAGATAAAAAAAAAGAATTAGAAGCATTAAAATGAGAGATAGAGAGAGAGGTCAATACCAAGACAGACAGAGATGGGTAAGGCCCAAACAGATAGCTTCCCTCCACCCACTACAGACCCCAGAAGCCATAATTATAGTCCGATCATCAACAAGAGAAACAATCCGCAACAGAAGCTCCATAGGAATATCTTTCCACTCAGTGATGACAATTCCTTCCATTTTCACTCCTCCCTGACTAATACCACCACCAATTCCACTATTTCCACTACCAACCATCATCAGCTTCTCAAAGCACTGGTTCAAGTCCTCACTCCTCAGTTTTGCTTCACCCACCATTTCCACTCTAAAACCCACCACCGCTTTTAACCGCTATTTCTGGGAATTGTTAAAAGAGAGTTTCTTCTTTCTGCCACCAAATAAATAGTAAGTGAAACAGATAAGGCAAAACAAATTCCAATAAGACATTGAATTTCGTAAAAAACCGACAAGATAACAAAAAAAGAACACAAACCCATATGCCAAAAACACCATAACAAGCAAAAGTTACTTTCTTTAAGAGGTTTTGACAAAGAGAGAACGATAATCACAATCAATACCCATAATTAGTAACCAACTAACCATTCATTATTATAACAAATAAAATTAAAAAAAAAAAACCCAAAAAACAGAAAGAAACAAAGAACCCATTATTTGTCAGTAGAAAATCAAAATACCATTTCAACAAACTGAGGAAATGGATAACAGAAACTGATGAATTAATAAATTCAAAAAACAGGGGAACTCCTTATTGAATTTAATCAATCTCTCTTCAGAAACTGTTGTAAAATTGAAGAGAAGAAACAACAAAGCGTATTGAGGTTGTGTGTTTGTTTATATTACCTGAGTCAAAAAGCTGGAGACCTGAGAGCAAAGGACTCCTCTGAGCAAGAGAGAGAGGGGATGCGTTTATGAAGACGACGGGACGGAGTTTTGGAAAGGGGAGGGGAGGGAGAGAGAAACGTACGGGGAAGAGAACTATCGACGCGTGTGGTGACACGTGTCAGGTATTGATCGCTGATTGATTTGGCCAAAACGGAGTAGGTCCCACGTAAAGTGGCCTCTCTCTCTCTCTCTGATTGCTTTTAATAATTTAATTTACATTAAAAATATATATTATATGTAATAATTCACAAGTCACAACAAGCGAAAAGACCACAAAAATAGAAGACGCAACATAAAGCAAAAGTTAAATAAATTAAATTAAATTTGAAAAAATAAAAAGGGAGAAAGAATTTTATTTTATTTATATTTATTAATATCGGGTGTGTGTAGAAACTAGAAAGTTATGTTGTCTAAAACCGAAGCCGCACACGAAAAGCAATCTCAAAATGCTCTCCAAACAGGCCCCTATTTAAAAGATGTTTTATTCTTCAAAAATTCAAAAATAATTTTTGGAGGTTATTATTAGTTATTACAGGTTCACTTTTCTAGTTTTCTTTCTAAAAAAGAATAAAAAAAAAATTACTAGTGGTAACTAGTAATAGTAAAGTTGAGATCTTTATGGTGTTATATTGGGTTTGAGTTTTAATTATAATATTTCATGTAATTGATAATTGAAATTTTTTTTTTATTTTATATTATATTTAGATTATGTTTGGTTCCCAGGATATAATATAAAAAAATATAATAATTATTTTTAAAGAATAAAAAATGCTAGGAATAGAATAATAATTTCAAAAATTTCATAATTTGATTCATAATATTGAATAATTATTATATTTCACATAAATGACCATAATATCCTTATAAATTAATTTTAATATTAATATTAAAATTAAATATAATTTTATCAAATTTTATTTAAGAAATAATTTAAATGTAAATAAATAAAATTTTTATTTGACTTAAAATTAAAAAAATAAAAATATTTTTAAATTAATTTACTCAATTTTTTCTTACAAAAAATTGATCAAAGGGATTAAAATTTTAAAATAAACAGTAATATATATATATATATATATATATATATATATATATATATATATATATATATATATATATATATATATGAAAATCTGCAGAAAAAAAAAGTAATAAAATTAAAAAAATAAAAATATTTTTAAATTAATTTTTTATTTTAATTACTCAATTTTTTCTTACAAAAAATTGATCAAAGAGATTAAAATTTTAAAATAAACAGTAATATATATATATATATATGAAAATCTGCTGAAAAAAAAAGTAATAATTGTGAGCTTTAACTAACCAATTTTTTTTAAGGATAAAAATGAAAATACTCTATTTCATAGTTTTAATAATACCAATTTTTTTAATTTTTTTGTGAAATATGTATTTTATAAAATTTGTGAAATTGTTATTTTATACAATTAATATTTTTTATCTAAAATTTGAATCAAAGTAAAAAATAATTAATTATTACATAATAGTTATTCTATTTTTAGTGAATTAAAAAAAGGGCGTGAGATAGAAATAATGGAGATAGAAATAATGAATCATAAACAAAGTTCAGATTGGCAGAAAATATGAAATTTATTAAATAAAAAAAAAGTTGTAACAAAAAGGCGTTATCTGTCCATATAATGCATAAAATCAACTTTATATTGTTTCTGATTATTACTTATTTATCTCATCGAAATATTAAATTCCAAATCCTTTATTAGTATCCAATCAATCATATTGGAATGTGTAATATCATAATAATGGTGGAAATTGAATCACTTTTTGTTTGGCTATTCTATACAAAATTTCATAAGTCTAAGTTAAGTGAAATTTCTAAATTCTTTTCCAGTTGTATCTGTTGCAAATTCAAATTTGAGTATAAAATTCTCTTTATTATTTCGTTCATACATATTTCATACATTACATATCCATCTATAGAGTTATAAAAAAATTTATGTGATTCTCACAAAGGGGGTCGCAGTGACCAGGTCCGGGCAACTGTTTACCAAAAACACAGGCCTCCCTTCTTGATGTTTTCTAATATTTTCAAAAAAAATTCTCGTAAAAGTATTTTAATAATGTTTTCGGTGATATTAGTAGATGCTATTCAAAAAGGAATTTAAATTATAGTTTAATTGATTTGATAATTTTATGGATTTATTTGAGATTTTATTTTTTCGTTTTTTCTTGTTTTTGCACAAAGATTTTTTTTCCCCATTTGAAGTGTTTAAATCAAAGAGAAAATATTTTTTGGGTAAATTACTATTTCGTATTTGAAATTTGACCTAATTAACTAATTTGTTCCTTTTTTTAATAAACTTACAAAAAAATCCTTTAGTTTTTAGTCCATCAAACTATTCAGTCCATCCATTTTTTTTTTACCATTTTTGGTTAAATTTTTTTTAAAAAAATGTAATATACATAATACCCTCACCCTCAACCTCCACACTTTTCACTCTGAATCTAGATAATTAACAAAGAAAAAATCAAATCAAGATAATCAAATTCATATTACAGAAAATGAAGCTCAATCATTTAACAAAGCCCAATACCATCAATAATCAATAGTAAGGCCATCGTTAAAGCTCGGGCCAGTGAGCATCATAAGTTACAACAGCTTCAACGTCACTCAATTTTCTTTTTTTTTTTTCACTCAATCTCCACAAGTCTAGATCGACACCATTCACAGTTGTTATCATCTTCAGATCCATTGCTCAAGCTTCTCGTTCCCAACTCGAGTAGCGGCCACCACATGCAGGTGAGTTTTCGTTCTCATCATCATCGATTTGAACTTTCACTCATTTGTTATTTTTGAATTTTCATCGCGTCAAACACTCTGCATGTCTTTTTGAATTATTCATAATTCAGTTTTCGTTGTCTTGTTAGATTGAGATTATATTTTAAAATTTGGTGGTTTATTTATTTTTGGTTATAACAAGTTTTTTAAAATTGGATTTTAGCTAATTAAATTTTTAAATTTATGTTTTTAGTAATTATCTCATGTAAATAGCTTATATGCTTTACCTTTTGGTTTTTCTTTGGTTTTGCCGATCCATTTTGTTAAATGAGACAAAATGATGATGGTTGTCAACATCTTCAGGAGTTTGATCATTCTCATTGGGCTATTTGGCAAAAAAAAAAAAAAAAAAAAAGGATCATTCTCATTGGGCATTGACAGTGATAAACTTTGTTGCTGTAAAACTACTGATTGTTTGGTTTGAATATGAATTTGTACAAAAGAAATTAAAAGAAAAAAAAGGCTTTGGGTTTAAATTTTTTGGCTTTTCATTTATATAAATAAGGGGAAAATTTAAAGAAAAATGATGGATATTTTAATTTTTTTTATAGTTTTTTAATAGTAAAAATATATAAAATTGTTACTTAGTTGAAATCAAAACTGATAGATTAATTAGTTAATTTAAAAAAATAATAAATTAATTATTTAAATCAAATTTAAAAGACATAAATAATAATTTATCATTTTTTATTTATTTATTTGAGACAGCTTAAAAGTGTATCTATAAATCATTTTTCTTCCAAGGACAATGGTCAATTCTTGATATCAATTTATAAACCTTCTACCAATAATGGCAAATTAGGAACCATTGAAGTGATATTGTAATCTTTTATTTTGTCTTTTCATATAATAATATGATATTTGATAATATTATTTTACACTAAAAATAAAATTTTAAATTAGTTAGTAATATATATCATTTAGAAGTTTCATTTATATTAATATTTATTTAAAATAATAAATTAAATTTTGCACATAATTAAAATAAAACGTTAACTAAGCTTTTAAATAATGTTATAATTTAGAAATTTCAATATTTAAAATTCAACTCCTAATTTTTAATTTTATTAAATGCCATCTGAATATATAATAATATTTATTTACTCCCTCCATTCATTTTTAATTGTCATTTTTTGTTATTTTATAAAAATTAAAAAATAATTAATTATGCTAAATTTTAAAAATAAAATGACTAAATTACTCTTATTGATTATAAAGTAATGAATAATATGTGTATTAATTATTGAGTATATGATAATGATATAATTGAAGAAAAAAATAAAATTTTATTGATTTCATAAAATAACATATATTTTAGAAAAAAAAATTCTTAAAAAACGCCAGATAAAAAAGAACGAAGAGAATATTTATTTATTATTGTTTTAATTTCTAGTATAATACCAATAACATTAATTGCTTTTGATGAAAATGAATTAATAACTTGTTTTTATTATGATTTAAACTAAAATGAAGAGGGTTTAAAAAAAAAAAAAAATGAAGAGTAACGGTATTGTACTACTAAAGGAGTTTTAGGCTTTTAGCATTTTAATTGTTTTTTTTTTTTCAGTTAATTTTTTTTTATATAGAAAGATAGGAGGGGACCGAATAAAACATATCAACGCGACTTTAATAATTTTTTTTTTTTTTTGCCAATGACTTTAATAATCTTATTATTTAATTATAGATATTCTTAATATACTCCCCAAAAAATTTTGATTAACTTTTACAAAAGCATTTTCAAAATTTCATTATTTGTAGTTTAGTACTCTCTTTATTAAATCTATTATTTAATTATTTTTATTAATTCCTATTTTTTTGGCCAAATTATTAATTCCTATTGAAAAAATTAAAAGATTTTCTTTTGGACGCACTTTGATTGATGGTTTAGTTACTAGCTAAGGTAACTATAGAAATAAAAATATGGTTTAGTTTTCACATCAATTAAGAATATCTACCTATAATTAATAATAAAAAAAAAATTGAATTAGCTACTCTTTCCCCTCTTTCTAAAAATTTTAGACACTCTTCTAGGGCTCTTTGTGAATGAATGGACTCCTTTACAACTCCGGCCACTAGTAGAGATCCTCATTTTTTCTCATTTTTATTATTTTCCTTCTGATTTGTAAGATGAATAAGCCGTTTTTTATATTTTTTGTGTTGATTTTGTCTCCCATCAAGTATGGGCTATGTAGTCTCTGTTCTATCTTTAGGTGTTTAGCTCTCTGGCTTGGCGGTGTTGCCGTGGTAGATTCCAGCAATGTCTGGCTCTCCCCCTTAAGTCAATATTTCAAGCTTTTATTTGTAAAGGACCGTAAGGGGGAGGGGAAAGATTTTGTTGGGGCTGACCATGGAGTTCTTTGTTATGAAGATAGTTTTAATTTCAGTTACTCTAAGGCGACTTTTAAGGGAACTAGATTAGTCAGATCTAGTTGCTTGGATCTAAAAATCTAGTTCCTGATGAAATTTGGCCCGCTTCCAGTTCTAGATGGAGGGCAAGCTCAAAGTCAAAATGATACAATCTTTCCTTGACTGATTCAGACAATGAGTTCCTAATCTCGAAGTTATGATGTCTCCTTCAGTCACTTGCAGTGGTGGCAGCGACGGTGCCGAGGAAGGCAGCCTTTGGTAGAGAAAGTAGGGTTACAGGGCTCTTTTGTAATTTGACAATTGTTAAAAGTCATTGGGCCGTTTGTTTGAGCTGAAAGCCTACTTTGTCAAACCTTAAAATGAGTAGTGTAAGCCTAGACTTTTCAATCATTAAGGCTTAGTTTTATTGTTCATGAATCAATCCTATGTGTATTATTTATTATTGTACTATTTTGGGCCATGAGCCTTATTAGTACCAGCATTTATTTTCTTTAGGCAAAAAAAATAAAATAATAATAATAATAATAGATAATAAATTTTATAATATTACTTTATTTTTCCTTTAAATATAATGTTACTTATGTATAATTAAAAAATTAAATTATTTTGTCTAATAAAAAAAATGATATAATAACCAACTATAAAAATAAAAAATAATAACGAGTCTTAAATATATTTTAAGAAGTGTCATTATTAGCACTCAAAATGAATGCTATAATTAAATAAAAGCATTCATCTAATAAGGAAATTCAAGAATTTATTTTCATTTTAAAGAAAATATCAAAATTTTTTTTTAATTATCTTCTTAGAATAATGATGTATTAGTATGAATTATTTGATTGCAGTGTTGTGTTAGTCTTGAATTCGTTTGATTATGCTTGACATTTGATTAGAAATAATATTAGTATGAGATATAATATGTCATAATGTCATATGATGGTGGCAAATTAAGTGTTTTATTAGGCTGAATAATTATACTTGTAGGGTTTCCATTTTGTTCCAATTTAATATTTATATAACGCATTTTTATGAAGATTTAATGATATATTTTCTCTCGATAAACGCTCAATTTACTCCTTGAATTTTACTTTGAAGTCCAATTAAGTCCAAAATGATTTTTTGGATCAATTTAAGCCAAATATTTCATTTTATGAGCAATATTACTCTAATTTGCTCTATTTCAATTTAAGCCAAATATTTTCATTTTATGAGCAATATTACTCTAATTTGCTCTAAGAAAATAGCGTGTATCACACGCGGTCAAAAGAGTAATGATAATAATAAGAAGAAGAAGAAGAAAAAGAAAGACAAAATGAGAGAGAGAGAGAGAGAGAGAGAGAATAAGAAGAAGAACCATCAGACCATCCGTCGTCGATAAGATTCATGAGCTCATTGTAGAAATCTGGAGCCGAATTAAGAGGCTGAGAAGAGCAACAAACATTAAAATAAGCAAAAGCGTTGTTATAAGCTTGGCAGTGGAAGTGCTCCGATTCAAGTATAACTCCGTCGAATTAAATATTAGAGCTTTAAGATAGGCTGAAGAAGCTTAGATAGAGAGAGATTGGAGCTTATATGTTTGCCTAAAAGTCTTTTGATTTCCCAGTTTTCATCCCTATTGGTAAATAGTATAGAAATCAAAACTGGTAAATGATATGCCGTTGCCATTGTGCTTCTCTAGTATTCTATATCTCCATATTTTGTTTGGTTGTTGTTGTGCTACTATGGCTTTCTTTGCAATTTTTATTTTTATTTTTTCATTTCTAGTATAGATTTTGTTGTTGTTGTGCTATTAAGATGGTTTTGTTTTTTTCATTCTTTGCAAAATCTACTCTGTTTGGAGATATAGATTTTGCAATTTTTCATTTTGTAATTTTTTTTTCATTTTATATCTCGATACTCTGTTTGGTTGCTTATTTGACATTCTATATCTCCATATCATATTTTATTTTTAGTAAAAAAATAATTATAAATTTATTATTTTTTAGTTTAATATATTTTTTTTTACTTTTTTTTAGTTGTGCGTGTAAACCACGCACTATGATAAAGTCAAAATTAAGGTAAATTACTCATAAAATAAAATCTTTGGCTTAAATTAGTCTAAAAAGTCATTTTGAGCCTGATTGGACTTCAAGGTAAAATTTAAGGGTTAAATTGAGCGTTTATCATATTTTATCTCAATTTATTTCCAGTACATGATTTCTGACTAATTTGATTTAAGATTTGCGAGTTTTTTTTTTTTTGTCTTCATTTAAGATTTGAGAGTGGGTTTATAAAATACTTTCTCTAATTACATGCATAAGTAATTCTCTTTGTTTGTTTATTATTATTCTCTAATTACTTGAATTAATTTTTTTATATGTTTAGTTTAATAGTCACAGTCAATGGTTAGCGATTCACAGTCAATGATTAGCAACTAGCTATTAACAACTAACGATTAGAAAATTAACGTTAACTATTAATAATTGTAATTTTTAACATTTGAATTGTTAATTTAAAAGGATTTGATTGATGCATTATTTTTATTATAGAAATAATAAAAATTCATGATTTTTATTATGATTTTTTTTTTGCCCAGTGATTTTTATTATGGTTGGTAAAGATTAAACTCTAAAGAGTTAATTAATTTTCAGATATAATTTAGCATAAGATAAGATTTATCAGAAATGCACAAAAGGAAAGTTATAGTATAGAATTATAGATATGCTAAAACAACAAGTGATCGATTGATTGATTGATGAGTGGATGGCAATATAATAAGGTGTCATAATCATTAATTTCTTACAAGAATCAAAAGTAGCAAAATTCTTTGACGTCTTTCCTCCTCCTTCCCCTTATCTTCTACTTTTTAATACCAACTTCCAATTAAAACGGCCAAAAACGAATGAGTGCCCAGTGCCCAGTGGGTCCATTTACTCACAATTTTAGCATTTGTTAGTTATAATTTTTGTTTGATACAATAGACTTTTGTTTAGTGGTATGATTAAATTTCTTAAATAAAGTCTGTCAGGAGTGTGATTTAATTTCTTAGGACACTCACTCAAACAAAAATAATAATAATAATAATAATTAATTTTGTAATATTAACAAATTTAACTAATTGAATAGTTAAAATTTTCAATTGAATAATAAATTCAGATTGAAATTCTCAATCTCTAATAAAAAATAAAAAATAAAAAAAAAATCTAACGGTGGTTTTGATTGGTACATTATTTTCATTTTTTTTTCCATACTTTAAATTTTTGTCGCTCTCTCTCTCTTTTATTTTTATTTCACTGATAAAGCTTTCTTTCTTTTATTTTTAATTTCTATCATCATGTCTTAGTGCCCTTCTTCCACTCAAGGAACAATGCCTCCATCTTGAGAGACCCATTATTTGCGCTGCTACAGTGCTACTTGTGATTGTGAATTAGGTACTCTTATACGTCTAGGTACATTCCATTCACCCACGAAAAGACTACTTAGATTATTTTCTGATTAAAAAAAAAAAAAAAAAAGTGGTGGTAATGGAGTGAGGTGTTGTTGATATATGATCAGGAAAGAAGGTATATGCAGGATTAGACTTGTTTACAATTCAATTTAATTCCATTTAAATAAAAAAAATCATGATTTATTACTAATATGATTTGAATTGATTCTAAAATATAGTCAAATTTTTTTTTTTTTGGTTTAGTTATAGTTTAAAGATATAAAAAAATCGATTAAAATTAACTCAAACAAAAAAATATACTAAAATTATATATCTTATTTTATATGTACTTAATTTTAATTTTATATAAACATTTTTCTTTAGTTATTTTTGTTGATACTAATCTTTCGATACTTTTTCTTATCCTTTTAAATTGATTTTTACTACATAATATATATATTTTTTGTATTCAAAATGGAATTAATTACATTTATTTTCATATTTCATACATGAATTTAAATTATAATTTCATATTATGAGAATATTTTAATTTTATATAATTTAATATTTTAATTTATTTATAATTTTGTCTTATAATCTAAATTATAAAAATATATTATCCAAATCTAAATTAGTAGTATTAGTTTAGATAATTTTAACCTATCTAGTTTGGATCTTATTTTAATTATTTAGAATTTGACATGATTAATTTGATTAAAACTATATATTTACTCTAAATCAATTAAATCAAATCATAAATATCCAAATTCACTACATAAAAGGATTTTGAGGCTGTTAATTATAATACACCCCCCATAATTCAGATAATTAATTTTCATATTCACCTTATGGAGTAGTTACTGTTTAACATGAAAGATCATGATTGGACAGTTCATAATTTGACGTGATGGAATAAGTTCACCTAAGATTTTCTCCTTTTATAGCTCTATTTTATATGTTTTCAGAACTTGGCGGCTTTTATACATTTTTTTTCTTGTAAAAAATGCTATTAAAAGAACATGTATAAGTTTTTAGTCGTTGAATGAAAATATTAATTTTACATTCAAAAAAAAAAATCATTTGATGCTAATTAAAAATGCATGCATGTTCTTATTGAGTTCTTTTTTCCAGTGTGATTTTCATTTGATTTATACATATGAAAGTAATAAAATCGAACGTAACTTAATATTATACATGTTAATATAATTTTTTGTCTTTTGAATATATGATATAGAGGGTTTGTTTTGTATTGTTGTTAAGAAAAACATTATATTAAAAAATGTAAATTAGAAATAATTAAATTTATTTTTTTAAAAAAAATTTACATATTCTAATTATAAAAATTTCAAAATAATTAAATAACATTCTCAAATTATATTTTCCAAAAACATCTAATTAATTGTATTTTTCTGAAAAATTAGTTTCAAAAACAGATTTATATATTTATATATAGCATTATTGCAGTAAAAGATTATTTGATTAAATATTTTAATATTTTATGTTGACAAATGACAAGGTCATATTTCGATTGAATAAAAAACATGGGAATTTGAATTTCTCCAACAGTAATTCCCTGTTATTAGTCATTGAATCTTGCTATTTTTTATTTTTTTTTAATTGATTTTAGATCATAGATCTTCATCACCTTTTCAATGCATGCTTCGCATTTCCCTATTATTGGGATCTGAGAATAAGCCAACTTAATCATACGTAGTGGTTGAGTTTCTGTTTCTGATTGATAATGCAGGCCGTTATTAGATTCAAATTTCTATATATATTTTTTTTTCTCTCTTCCATCAATAAAAATAAAAAATTTAATCAAGTTGGGATTAGCATGACTTCATGACCCTCTAGACTCCTAGTTGTCTAGAGCAAACTCTTTTATGAAATTTCTTCTGTTTTGACAAAAAAATAAATAATATATATAGACTTAACGATTAATGTAGAGTTTCTTTTGCGTGAATGCATTAAGCCACAAATAAATAAAATACTAAATAAGAGGATGAAGTCTAATTGGAAATTGTTTGAGCTACTTTACTTTCATTATACTTAATTAAGTATATATGTATAGAAATTAATATACGTTTCTCCAATTGGATCACATGTTTTACAGCTAAATTAGGGAGGGAGGGGCACTAATTATATCACAAGCTAACTTCTTTTGCACGTCTTCACTGTAAAGAGTACTTTGATGGGTTATCGATGTTGTGCGTGTGTTTTTTTTTTTTTTAACAACAATATATAT
>CATKHJ011070428.1:0-17997 GCA_949750685.1 Vernicia montana
AAATACGGGTGCCTAAATTAGGTTGCCTAATATAAGCAAATTGTCAAATATGGGTGTCTAAATTAGGTTGCCTAATTTAGGCAAATTGTCAAATTGGGTGCCAAAATTAGGTTGTCTAATATATGTAAATTGTCAAATGTGAGTGCTTAAATTAGATTGCCTAAATTTTGTTGACTAACCTAAGCCACTTATACAGGCAATGATGCAAGATGGTGAAAAAAGAAGATGAAAATTGCCTATAAATAGGCATTACCACCACCCTTCCTTCAAGACATCATTCAATCAATTAGATAGATTTACATTTTTTTTAGTTTCATTTCTTTTTATTTTCATTTTGTTCAAGAAGTTTTGGAGCTCGTGTACACCAAAGATTGTATCCCAAAAAGAGTTCTTTCTAAAATTTTATTTTTTATTTAATAATAAGTTGTTATTATGTTTTCTATTAGATTGATTGTTAATTTAATTGTTTCTTTCTTCTTAACTATGAGTAGCTAAATTTCTTATCTAAGATTTAGATGTAATCTCTTGATTTTCCTATAACTATTTTTGTTTGATTAATTTGGTTTTGATTATTGGAATTAATCTTTTATTTTAGAATTTAATACTTGTAAATAATTAATTATTATTTTAATGTTTAAAGATATTATGTGAAGTAGAGAGAGTGAAAGCATAATATTAGTTCATTGAGATATTAGACCTAGGAAATGTATTGCTTAAAGATAAAAACACTCTTTTGTGATTAATTAAAGAATTTTCATAAAACTTAATGGGTTTGTGTTAATTGCTTGTGATCATGAGAGTAAACATAAGATTAACATAATTACTTGTGTTGTGTCTTAAGAGAGAACATCATATAATTTAGGGAAATCTAATCATTAATTCTAATGAAAATTAAACCAATCTAGAGAACATAGAGAAGTCATAGGTAATCCATTGATGAAATCTAAATCTTAAGTTTTTTTCATATATTAAATTTATCTTTTAATATTTGTTTTTATTTTTTTCTTTATCTCAACTAATCAATATTCTAAATAATAATGTAATTCATAATTTTGGTAATTATCAACTCCTTCTCCGTGGGATCAACACTCTACTTAATCACTATATTACTTGTTCACGACCTGTGCACTTACAGATTTTTCGCAACACTTTTGTAGCCAATGTTTCTCAAATACATGAACCTAAAACCCATAATCAGGTAAAGGGAGATCCTAAGTGGGTAGAGGCAATGAACAAAGAACTTTAAGCTTTAGAGACCAACAACACATGGGAAATCACTGATTTACCAAAAGGCAAATAGCCAATTGGCTCCAAGTGGGTCTATAAAGTTAAATTTAACCCTAATGGTACTGTAGAGAGGTATAAAGCAAGATTAGTAGCTAAGGGTTATAACCAAATTGAAGGGGAAGATTATATAGAGATTTCTCTCTTATAGCTAAGTCTGTAACAGTGAGACTTTTTCTAGCAATAACAACTACTAACTCCTGGCCCATACATCACCTTGATATTAACAATGCTTTTTTACATGGTTACATTATTGAGGATCTTTACATGTTACCACCAGAGGGGCATTCAGTTCCACCAAACAAGGTATGTAAATTGGTGAGAAGCTTGTATGGTCTTAAACAAGCATCAAGACAATGGAATGAAGAGTTTACAGACAAACTTCAGCAATTTGGGCTCAAACAATCACCACATGACCATTGTCTATTCACAAAGTCATCAACATCTGGTTTTCTTGCTTTAGTTATTTATGTTGATGGTGTACTAGTGACAGGAACTAACATTCAAGACATAGTTCAAGTTAAAAATTACTTGGACACTCAGTTTACCATAAAGGATCTTGGAGCAGCAAAATATTTCCTAAGGTTTGAGATGGAAAGAACCAGTGAGGGTCTTTTTATTACTCAAAGGAAATATATCTTAGATGTGCTTTAAGATATTGGTATGATGGGGGCAAAATTAGCTGTTACTCCTCTTCCCACCAGCCTCAAGCTAGCAGATTCCAAAGATCCATTGTATGACAGTCCAAAAAAGTACAGAAGACTCATTGGCAGATTACTCTACCTTAACCTCACAAGACCAGATATAAATTTCGCCACACAGCAACTCAGTCAATTCATGAGTTCTCCTTTAGTCACACACTGGGAAGCTGCATTACATTTGGTAAGGCACCTCAAAAGATGCCCTTCACATGGTTTGTTTTTTGCTGCTGACTCTTCTTTTCAATTGTCGGCATACTCAGATGCAAATTGGGCTTTTTGTTCCATTACCAGAAAATCACTTTTCTGGATATTGTATTTTCTTGGGCACTTCATTAATTTCTTGGAAGACTAAGAAGCAAACCATAGTGTCTAAATCATCAGCTGAGGCATAGTATAGGAGCCTGGGAACTACTGTTTGTGAACTTCAATACATCTCCTATCTTCTGCAGGAATTTCAGTTGTATTTATTTGATACCCATTAAGCTATTTTGTGACAATCAGGTTGCAATTCTTATCACAACCAACCCAGTTTTTCATGAGAGAACCAAACATTTAGAAATAGATTGTCATTTGGTTAGAAACAAGTATAAAGAATGGTTCATTTCTCCTGTGCATGTTAGTTCCAAAATGGAGTTGGCTGATATGTTTAACAAGTCACTTTCTTCTCAGCAATTTCATTTTTTGTTGTCCAAGATGGGCCTGTTTTTGTCAAATCAGGCTCCATCTTAAGGAGGGACTATAAGTTATATATTTAGATATTAATTTCTTTTATTCATTTTCTGTTTTGAGTAGTTATAGATTAGTTTTAGTTTAGTTAATTGGTTAGCTAAGCTGGCATTTGTTGACATGTACATATATATTCAAATGATCTGTAGCTAGAACGTATACTACTAATACACTTTATATTTTGCTTCTCTCTCTTACTTTACTCTATTGAATGAATTACAAAAGATATTTTTCTTCTTTGTTCTTTGCTTCTGTGGTGAGCCATTGCTAGGTTTCACTATTTGTTCAAGACTCGACTGTACTCCTAATATATTCAAGTTTAACCTATCAAAAATAACTCTTCTTCTACTCCTTGATACCATACCTTATCCACTAAACTTAAACAATATAATAATTTTGCTTTTTCATTTCGTAATTACTTAAAATAATGCTTTTTTTCAATATGGAGAATGATGGATTTGAATTTAAGTCTATTGTACATTTGAGATATGCAATTTTTTAAAATAATGTTAATAATTTATTTAAATAAATATGTATTTAAAATAAAGATATATTTTAAATAAAAATTTTAAATTATTATTATTATTATTATTATTATTTATTCTATAACGAGAGTATCACAAACTAAGAGAGTGTTTGATAATCCAACTTATTACTTAATTTAATATTTTCAGCACTTATTAGTTTTAAGATGGTTTGATAATATAAAATAATTTCAACTTAAAATTTTCAATTAAGTCAAAAACCACTTAAAATGATAAGTTAAATATTTAATTTAAAATTTATACTGAATACAATAAGTAATTAAATTTTTAAATAATTTACAATTTAAAAACTATAATACTTATATTATTCAGCACTTAAATTTTCAATACTTAATTTTCAGTTTTACCAAATATCACGCAACTTTCAGATAAATTAAGTTTTTGTTTTTGCGAAAGAGGTAAATTAAGTTCAATTCTTTAAAAACAAGTTTTTGAGGCTGCTATTAAGAGATTAAAAAAAAGAGAGAAAAGTACTTTTATTGTGATTTGACAACAAAATTCAAATTCTAATCAATAAATATTATAATATAATATTATAGTATCAATATATTTAATTTTATAATAAATATTATATTATTCATAAATAAATAATATTACAGTATTATTATATTATCTTATATTATAAATAACATATTATTTATTTAAAAATTAATATAAAATTTATTTTTATTTTAATATTTTAATCGTAAATTTATTAAATATATAAGATATCGTTTATTTATAACGAATTAGAAAGATAAAATAAGAATAGAAATAAAACTTTTATTTCTATATTCAAGTGTTTAGTTAAACAAATTGAGAAGTAATGGCAATAACTTTTGGTTGGTAAATCTTATTTATTACTAACTTTATTTTCTAAATAGAGAGGTGGGAATAGGGAGACATAAAAATACTATATATATATATATATATATATATATATATATTGAAAAAGTAATTATAAATATTATTTTTTTTTTAAGAGAAAAGAAAAACACAAACTAAAGAGGCAAAATTAATAAAATGAGCCTAAAAGATGCACTTGGATCCAAGCCCAAATTGCAGGCTCGTCCAGCAAGGTACATTTAAATTGTTAATTTTTAATTTTTTGTAAACCTGAGGCCCATTTCAGTTATAGACCCAACTAACTAAAGACCCAAATTTAATAAATTAATCTAAGCCCAACTTATCTTCAAGCTTCTAATATGTTATTAGAAATTAACAATCGCAAAGCTCAAGTGCGAAGATCACATTAATAATGGAAAATAAAAAGCTTCACCTTCAAAACCAATTCCTACTTCTTCTCTATTCCCAACTCAATTTATGATGATACCATGGGAAATAGAAGAATAGGTTCCTATCAAATCTTTTGATGAAGAAGGTTGACCTGTTTATGCATTCAAAAGAAATAACTGTTTTTGGGATAAATGTGATTGTAATGACTGCTATTTTTCAGTTCTTGAAGATAGAGACCCTTACAAGAAGAAGAAGAAGCCTCCACATGCTTCTCAATATTCTTCTGAAACCCTTTTCAAGAAAAGATTTGAGGATGGATATTCTTCCATCTCCACCTTAGAAGAATCATTTGGCAAATATGATTATTTAGTTTCCTATGCTCCGCCCGTAGCAATCAAGTTAACCAAACCATCTCTTTCTCCAGACGAAGATAATTGGCCAAAACCCCCTTTAAACCTTAATAAAAAAACCTTTGCCTTGCTATGCCAAAGCCTTAAAACTTTTTTTCCAAAGAAAAGCCTCTCTTACCCACACCTGCAGTATGCATGTACCAGTCCTTTACAACTCTGTATAAAGAAGAATTTCCACCATTGGTTGATTTGAACAATCCTCAAACAAATGTTCAAACTTCTCCTTATGTCAAAAACCCCACAGGGGTTAGTGCTGATGGAAAACCTCTCTTTATAAGCCCAGTTGAGGTAGTTCTGAATTAGCAAATTGAAAATGCTCAAGCTCAAAATTGAGTACTTAAAAAGATGAGTTCAAGGTGGATCACATTGCTCACCAGGTTCACCGTCTTGATACTCGTTCACTACTAGAAAAACCTGGATTAACGATTATAATAATTAGTCGCTAATCCGTAAAATTTAGTCGCTAAATAAAATAGCGACTACTTTGTAACTACTAAATGTAGTTGCTATTTTCCTAATAGCTAAATTTTTTTAGGGAGTAAATAGTTGCTGATTAACGACTAAAGCAATTTTAGTAGTTAATCAGAAAATTTAGTAGCTAAATTACTAGTAAGATGTTTGGTATACGATTGATATGGCCACTATATAGCGACTACAATTTTAGTTGCTAAATATCGCCATATTTTTTTAATATTTATTTTTTTTAATGCTTACATAAACTGTAATACTAGGCACGAAAAAAAATTATTTAATAAATAAATTAAAAAATACAATAAGTATTCAAATGTACAATTAAAAAATAAAATATATACAAATATAATGTACTTAAATATGCCCATCCTATCTTGTTGTGATGTAGGGTCAAGGGGACTGTGCAGCAGCCTTTGCCTCTCGTTGCAGTTCTTACCGCATAGTATCCTGCAACCAATTAACGAGTACATTAATTTATAATTAGCGCACAATATAAAAATAAAATTAATAATTAACTATTTGGTTTGGGAAAAAATTTAGAATAATTAACAAAATTAATAATTAACTATTTGGTTCGGGAAAAAACAAATTCTAAAAATTCTCATTAATTCTCATTTCTAGAATTTGTTTTTATATAATAATTTATTGAAGATTAGCCTAAAATGAAATTTTATACTTCAAACCTTAATCCAAAGATTCAATTAAAATTTTCTATAAACTTTTATAAATTTAGGACACGAATGTTACAATGCTAGACTTCAAAGGAAAGATTATGCCTCATCCACAATTACTTTGATGGAAATAATGGTTCAACACGTATAAATTTGATGTAAAACATATCAAAGGAGATAACAATCTGGTTCTTGATTTTCTCTCAAGACCAGACAATATCTCTTGTTCTATAATCAATCCTTTCAAGGCTTTCCCATTGATTTTCATAGCATTCTATGTCTTTTCTTTATGAAGGCCTCTCTCCTGAAATAAAGGCTAATATTTCTCAAAAAGCTCCCAAGACTTTATCCTCCAAACAGATTTTTGAATACCAATCTCTTATGATAAGAAAATATATGTGTAACAACCCGACTTTTTACTAATTTATAAATTTTGTTTTTATAAGAAAATATAATTTTTGTATATTTTAGATTGATATTTAAAATGATATATTTAAGGTAATGAGAAATATTTTATAAAAATTTAGTATTTAAAATTATGGTTGTTATTATATATTTAACTAATAAATTGAGTATATATATATATATATATATATATATATATATATATATATATATTCAAATATATTAATAAATATATATATAGTTTATTAATAAACTATATAATAATAATAAATAAATAAATAAATAACTGTTAAAAAAGAGAGGAGGATCAAATTTTTGAAGACAAGAGAGAGAGAAATGGGCAGAGAGAGAGGAGAGAGAAAATCAGAAAGAGAGAGAGAGAGGACTGCTAACACCATTAGTCCCACCTATGGCCACCGTTTCATGTCACCGCCATCACCAGACTAGTGCCCAGCCTCTGGCGACCTTGAAGCAACCTTCAATGGCAAGAAATGGTGGCCAGCGGCAGTGCCGAAGCTTTTGACCTTGATTCCAAGCAATTCCGGTGGCGGGCGGTGGCGATTTTAGTGGCGTTACAACCCTCTCATCCCAATCTTCAATTTGTTACCCGCTTTGTCCCCTGTAACTCACTGGAATGATAGATCGGTAATCATGGTGGCCAAACTTTTTAGGCCGTTTTTCGACGAAACAGAGAAGCGTGAGGGCGAGTGGAGGTTAGATTCGAGCTCCTAGCAAAGAGACAAATTAGATGGCATTATTCTTGACTCCAGCACCATCGGCAGCGGCTTCGACGACGACGACGACGCATGGGGTCTGATCCAGTAATTTCGTTTCAACATTTCGAGGCATTTTATGGCACTAGTTCGATTGGATTTGCGTGGGTAACCCCGAAACCTTCGTTTTTTAGTTTAAATATTAATTATTTTAGATCATTTAATTGTCAGGAGTTAAATATAAATTAATTAAACGTTATTAGAATTAAATCAATCAACTTATAAATTATTATGGATTTTTATTAAGTTAATGAGAATAAGTTTAAATGATTTAATAATTAATTTAATCAAGTGTTTAAATGAATTTATGTAATTAACGAAAGTTCTTTACATACTAAGAATTAATATTTCTACACGAGAATTAAGTTATTAAAATGAAATATTTTTCTATAAAGAACTTTTAGGATTTTTATTATTGAACATAAATATATGAGTGATAATAATTAAATGAATTGAAAATAAATAATGATTTTTAGTGTAAACATTATTGTGTAATAGAATTTTAAATTGTTGGATGAGTTAAGATTTGCTAAATTATTTTGGAGTTTTAGCTTGGTAAGATTAGATGAAATGGCGGATGAGATTATTATATTGAATGTCCAAGTTGGACCATTATATGGTTATTATTTAGTTGGATTGAATTTGTTGGTTTTAACAGAGGGATTAGTCCAATTTTAGGAGAAATGCTATCGAATTTTTTGTAAAATTGTAGGAAGTATATAAGAATAATTTATATAGGATTTAATTGATAAGTATTGTTATATTCTAAGAATGGATTCTATGATTAGATTATAAAGATAGCAAATAAAGAATTGAATTGAAGTTGATATGTGATTTGATGATTTTATATGTAGGAAAAAATGGGTCAAGGAAAAGATGGGTTACGTGCAAATTGAGATAATTTGAGCTTAGCTGGAAGAATATAGCAAGGAAATGTGAGTGATTACTATCCTATTATCTATTACAAATTTGAAATCTAAGACTGTATTCATTGTTAAACTATCCTACATGAAGATTCTCACATGTCCAAAATTGATAATTACTTTACTTGATTAATAAAACCATTCCAATGTATCGTAAAATTATTGCTAAATGAAAGTTGTTGAAAGATTTCTAGTGTATTTATTTGAATACTATAAATGTCTGTTCAGTTAAAATCTTAAATGATAAGTTCTTGAAAACTCCTTCCATGTATTTATCGAAACTTATATATGTTCATTATATTTTATAAGTTCTAAAAGTATTTATCAAAAATTATCATTAATGTGTTCATTCTGATCTTATATGTGTTTAATAAATTTTCTATTGATGAACTATTGAAGTATGTTGTATGTTTTTATTATAGTCTCCTGAGTGAGCATTTGAACTTGATAAAATCTTTATATGTGATTTAATATTTTATTTTAGTCCCCTATGGGGAATTTATGAATTAATATAGTATCATATGTTATACGAAGTTACTTTTATTTGGATTTCAAGTTTTGGAGCAGAGATCCCCTTCCTTCGGTATGGAGAACACCGGACTGTGTGCACCCGCACTTTAGCTACAAGGAGTTAATTGTTCTAGCCGTATGGCCTAGCCCGCCCTACGTATAAGGTGTGGTATTACTCTGCAAGAAGAACCCCCTATCGCAAACGTGTTTACAGTGAGTAGTAGGATAGAACTCCACTCTCATTGTCCAAATTTTTGCTAAATATATGATTTGATTAAATTATTTACATATATATTGCTATACGAATAAAATCTTAAAAAGGTAGTACAAGATGCATGGCAAATGCTTTGTAAGAAGAGCTCTCAGTATTACAGTATTGATAAGAAAGTAATGATATAATTCATTTTCATCTATTATAGAAAGGTTTTAAAGATAGAATAAGTTATTCGTTATTTGAAAGAAGTCTTGAATTGTATATTAATAGTTGTATTCATATTTGAATTATATTTCAAGTTATTTGTTATTTGAAGGAAGATTTGAATTGTGTTACAAGTTATTTGTATTTGAATGAAGTTTTTTTTAAAAGTAATATAAGTTATTTATTATTCGAATTAAGTTTCCCAAAGTATTGCAAGTCATTTGTCATTTGGTATTTGTTTTCAATTATATTATATGTCATTTGTTATTTGAACTAAAATTTTAAGAATTTACGAGATTTTGAATTGATTTAAATTTCAAAATATACTGTGTCATTTGTCATTTCATATCGTTCTTATCAGATATATGTATATAAATGAGTCAATCAAGTATAGCTCTTGTGAACTAACATTGAACATCGAGTTGCGCAATTTATGGTAATATAGTTTTTATTCACTGGGTTTTATACTCACCCCATTCTCCTAATTTTTACAGGAAGATAGTAAGATAACAAGAAGATTCTCAAGTATTCATCTCATCTTGAGATTTGTCCAGTAAAGTAAACTTTACTTTTGTTATGTTCATTTATGTAATTGTATATGAATATTCAACACTGTCTTAGAGCTTCATGATTTTTAAGAACAGAATAACTTGATTAGTACATGATAAATTGCAAGAGTTATTAAATGGTTATAAGTTATAAAAGTATAAGTTTATATTTTAATTGTATGTGTATATGTTAAAATTTGGATGATTAAATCGTTAGTTGCTCCATAGTCTCTAGAAGTCAAAAATTATTTAAACGATATATGTTTTGTATTGATAGAACATTATTAGACTTTCTCTTGTATATCAAGAGTAATAGTTTATATGAGAAAATTTATCCTTAATTGTATAAAGGAAATGTAATGTTATAAATGAATATTGTATAATGATGATGGATGACATATAAGAATATATCTCAATATGATAATAAAAAATATGCACAAGTTAATTGATAAATAAGAATAATAGTTGTTATGAAATGATTTAAATGGAATCATAGTGTAAAGTAAATAGATGTCAAACAGGTTCTAATCTTAGGAAGATATTATTTGTATGTGATATTTATTATTATTTATTAGCTGGTGTATGATACCATGATGGATTTGATAGCAGGTATGAGTTCTACGGGTGGTCGATATCCTTATGGCTACCCATGCTCTAGGACCGTCATATCTTAGAATATGACAATATGGAACCCAGTTTATAAGGGATTTGGCAATTTATCATGATTATCATTTTCTTAGAATCTATGCCTTTATAGATTTCACCATGCATGAATTCCTTTTGGCAATGGCCCAAAGAATTCCTATGTTTTCTTTGGTATTTATGTCATCTCTATCACATTGCTGCTGAAATCCAACCTTATCAGTTCCTTCAATATGTTATCCACTTAAAACATAAATCCAGGACCAATCCTAATTTGGTTACCTATTTGTAATGGTTCAGAACCTTCGAACAATGGGAAGACATTATTACCATAGAAATGTCAAACTTCGACCTGACCAGAGTCTCAGAACTTTGATCTGCTGTTATTCTGCATCATCCTTATATTGCCTTAAGAGATCATGCTTCAGGAACACATCTTACTATATTTCCACAAGTGTCCATCTACAAGTCATATTTCTTTTTCCTATACAAGGATTTATTTGTCCATCCAGAAGCCTACACAGACTTTGACCATTTCATGTGTGAGAAGACAATGTAACTCCTCAAGAACTTTGGCCTCCTCTTGAGGCTGATGCACCATGGGCGACATTCCCTTGAGAATACTATCGAAAAATCCAA
Source organism: Vernicia montana (assembly GCA_949750685.1). NCBI lineage: Eukaryota > Viridiplantae > Streptophyta > Magnoliopsida > Malpighiales > Euphorbiaceae > Vernicia > Vernicia montana. The sequence goes on from CATKHJ011070428.1 coordinate 10,882, forward strand.
GCTGGCAAAGAATATTGAGAAAAGAATCGTCTCAAACAGCTGCATCAAATAAGTGGTCTTTAACCACTAATGCCAAATGATGATAAACTAGACTTCACTCATCATTTGTGGACCCATTTGATGGAATACTCTCAAGACCTTTATAATTTTGATGACTTAGCTGATCTTGACATGACAGACTACGAGATAATGAACTTATCTCCATCTCATGAACCCATAAATAAATAAAGAATCTGAGTATTTACTTTCCAGTTGTAAAATAGAGTGAATTTACATTTCGTACATCTATTTTACTTTCCAGTTGTAAAATAGTTTTAGTGTGTTTCCTTTCTAACTTAGAATGTTTATCTTTTTCTTTCCCAAGTTCTCTATATAAGGAGGGCTAATAGTATGTAAGAAGGGAGAAAAACAGGACAAGAGACACTACCCTTATTTAATAAACAATGAGTTTCTAAACATTTTTCTTTTCTCTTCTATAAATTTCTAAAGGATATTATAATCAAGAAATCTTATGATAAGAGTATGCTATGCAATTATCATAATTTGTGGATCCTTTGCATAGAAAATTATCTGGAAAAAATGATTCGTGTGAACGATTTGTATACACTAAGAGGACAGAAAGAATGTTTCTTAATCAAGATCTTTATACAACTTATTAATATATAATGCACCAACTTGATTAAATTGGTTAATTTCATTTAAATAGAAACTAAATTTTAATTAAAAAAAGAAAAAAAAAATTGAATTATCTCTGCTTGGTGGCCCATTTTTTTGTGGGAACTTTAATTTATTTTTGGTGTTTATGCATTTACAATGCTAAAATGACTAGGCTTCATAATTAGCTATAAACATTAAATTAATGTATGGAAATAATAAAAAAGAAATGCAAGAATCCCTTTCTTCATTAAATCCCAAGTGTTATTCAGAAAGTTATCTCCAACTAAATAAATGAAACAAAGAATATTCAATTAATTTCATAATAAATCATCCACCAAAAATTCTATGAAAATGCATTTAAAGAAGTCTTCCCAAACATTAAAGATTTTGACATTAATTAATTCATATAACTGACAATATTTATTATTAAATCCATAAATATATGTACATTTATATGTATATTGTAAGTGCTTTTTCTGAGTTCTTAAAGTTAAAGTACTTTGTTCAATTCATGTTATTTGGAGCTTCTTCACATTGATTCAATGCAATTATGAGTTAATTTATTTTTCAATCAATAGTGTTTTGCACTTTGATTAATTAATTAAGTAATTAGTTTAATTAGTCACTTATGAGAGTAATTACCAAACCTAAAGGCATAAAAATTGATTAAAAAATTGTTGATTTTACTTTTTTTTTTCTTTTTTTTTTTTTTGCCAAAGAATTGTTGATTTTACTTTGACTATGGATAGGTCAATCCAATTAATTTTTAGTTTTGAGTAAAATCAATCAATTATGTAAAAGCAAAAAGTCTCAACTAGCACAATCAAGTTGACTTTATTAACAATGTCATAAAAATTAAAAATAATGAAATGTAATGATGATTTAATATGATATATGACATAATTGCTCCATTTTTTTAATTAGTTTATTTGATGGAAGTATAAGAATTTGGTAATAAAAGCATGGTATTGATGTGATTCTCCCCCCTTTTGTTTTTTTGCAAATCATAAATTTCTTAAAAAAAAAAAAAAAAAAAAAAAGGAAATTCTCAACTTTTAAATCTTAAATCTTCTGTATTAATTATGGGACTTGTATTAAATTCCAAACTAGGATATTAATATTATAATATTATAATATGTCAATCAGATGTGATTTGATTGATTTTTTTATTTTTTTTAAGGATACGAAAAATGAGAGGTTTTATATTCGAATCTCTCAAATTACAAAAAGTTATCACCAATTTAATAAGAGAAGTTAAAAAAAAAGAACTATCCCCTATTGTGTAATATTGTACAATATTATTTCAACACATTGGATCTTTTAGTATAAAAAAAAAAATTATAATATTAACAACAATGTTTTTTTTTTTCATTTATAAATTTTCTAATTTAACTTGAATGATTTATTTTTTATTGGATAAAAAAATTTAATATGATATAAAAAAATTGACATGTAATATTATCTAAATTATAAAAAATATTAATAATAGTAAATATGGTCATAACTCATAACAATAACATTGATAATAAAATATACAATAATGGCAATTATAATGAAGGTAGTGGTAAAATTTATAAAGTGATATAGTAATCAAGAAGACATCTCAGCAAGCAAAATTTGAGATTTTTATCAGCAGATTTAGAATTTAAATTTTAGGTGCAATGAGAGAAAAATTTATAGAAAAATAAAAATAATTATATTATATAATTCATTTTAAATTTTGATGTAAAGAAATTATAAAGTAATAATATTAAGAATTAAGACAGTAGTTTGTTTCTTGTTTAATTATCAAAGATTCATATACAATGACTAATAAATAATAAAAAATGATGAAGGCAGTGGATGGTAAGTACTGGACAGAGCAACAATGGTGGCCATAGTTGCAATATTAGTATATAATGATGGTGGTGGTTGTTGGGAAAGTGAGTGAACATAAATGTAGGTAATTATAATAAATAAAGTAATAATATAATCATCATCACAAAATTTTTCTTATATAAAGTAATCATTGTTGTATAATTAAGCATGACATTAGGTGTTTTTACATAAATAAACAAACAAAATGAAGATTATTGTAAATTTACTTTTTTAATAAATTCTTAAAATAATATTAAAACTTAATTTTAATATTATCCAACTCAAAGATTAAGGACCCAAATGTTGTCAATTAATTTGGCAAAAAAAAAAAATGTTGTCAATTAATCCAAAAGGTTATTGACTTTAGAATTTAGTTTAATTTTTAATTATTTAGGAGACTAATTATTAAATGGAAGCAACTGCAAATGACTGTATATGGAGAAGAAGAAGAAGAAAAGGAGCAAAGAAAATAAGAGAAGAAATCTTTAACTTTGCAAATTCTTGGTGTGGACGCTTTCTTCCACTCTTGACTAAGTAGTATTAAATGGACCTTGTTTTAATTTTGACTCTATTTTTATTATTTATTTAATAAATTTTTTTTTAAAAAAATAATTAATTAGGAAAATTTTGGAAGTTGTTGATTTTGGCTTTGGGGTCAATTAATGACAGTTGATGAGAGCCAACTTGCATTTTTCTCTTAAGCCCATGATAGCAACAACAGACCCCATGACAGATGTTAGCCTGACGTCATTAGGGTCCATTGGGTCTAGTTGCAATTAATTTTACATTTCCAGATTTTTCCTTGATGTTTCTTTCTTTCTTTTTAAATTCCCCATTAATTATCCCATAAATCCTGTTATTCACATATTTTCTAATTTTTTTTTATTTTATTTTATCAATTTATTTATTTGTTGTTTTTATATAAGTGGTAGTGATTTTTATCAAAATTAAAGAATATAACTTACATGAGCTTCTTCTCATTTCATTTAAAAAAAAAAAAAAAACCCTTAAATGAGCTACTTCTTAATTTGAATTTTTATTGAGTTACAAAATTTGAGATTGTTAGCTCCTTTCAATATATTCTATGTCACTCCATAAAATGTGTCTATCCTAAGTAAGAGCAACTTAATTAATCATTAATTAATTAAGATTTCAACTATTTATTGGAACTATTTAATTAAGTTGGATTTTTCATCTCTCTCTCTCTCTCCCTCTCCATCTAAAAACAGGACAAAGTTCTAAGGGGATAGCTTGGATTCCAACTTAGAATAAATACATAAATCATTATTTCTACCCTTCATATAATTGCTATTGATCATAAAAATCAATGAATAAATTAACAAGATATAAAAAAAGACAAAATTAAAATTCTTCAAAATGGGACCATAATACCATTTTAAGACAAAAAATGAATCAAACTTATAATTGCATGTGAGCTTTGCCTAGCTACTGATGATTAATTATCTCCGTTCACATAAACAACAATTTGTGCGTGCATATGATTCTTACTTCTTAATAGACCTGTTTATGGGTTTAGGTACCTGCCCAAGTTCGTCCAAAAAAATTTGGACTTGAACATATATATATTTTTTTAGGCTCGTCCGAACTCGAACAAAAAAAAATTCGACTATTTTTTTGGCGAGTTTATAAATATCATTTATTTAAAACCCTTCTGAAAAATTTACATGTAAAAAATTAAATATTTTTTAATGCGGGCTAAGTTTGGTCAAAATAATAGGCATGTATCGGGTTGGGTCGAGTTTAAGCTTAAGCTTGAAAAATCAAGCCCGATCCAACTCGACTCAAACCCGACCTGGCCGCGATTTTAACAATTCTACTTCTTACCCACTCAAACTATAAAAAAATATGGTTAAGACAACTAGAAAACCCCTTTGTTTTGAAATAATATTTTGATGGTGTCCATAGAGGATTTGGAATTATTTTTTGTCCTACACAATCGATTAATTAAAAATAAATTATTCACATCGAAATTAAAAAATTTTATAAGATAGTGAAAATACTTTCATGCGGTTCATTACTATAAATAATTTTTTTTTACTAGCATATCTACATATTGTTAAAAGTAAAAAATTTGATGTTAATAAAAATTAGTAACACTACCATCTGATGTATAAAATTCTAGTAACCAAATTTTTTTTTTATAACACTATTATAAATATTTGACAACATCATTAACATACTATTAACATATGTTAACATTTAATAACACTATCAACTTGTTATTATAGATATGTGTATTTATTGTTAATTATTAGTTTTAACAAAATGTATATCAAATGATGTTAAACTAATATTGTTAATTTCAATATTTGTTTTAGTGCTCAATCCATGAATTAAAATTCACTTTTGATTTTCTATAATATAACAAAATATTTAAAATAGTATTTTTCCTAAACAATAACTGTATTTTTAAAATATTTTCAATTAAAGTATTATTAAAATTATGAAGATAATAATTTAATAATAGAATGTATAGTTGTTAATGCATGAAGTGGGAGTTTAGTCCCTTTAAAAATTCTGATATGCTAAAAAAAAGGCCTTAATAAGTGAAGGAAGAAGGAATAAAATTAGAAGAACTATTATAGAATACTACTAGATTGGCTATACACAAATGTGTCACGAGAGTAATAAATTGTTAGTGGTGGGTAGAAGAATTCATGAGATTTATGCATATCGGAAAGTCATTCCCTAAGCAATAAATAAACAGAAACCCACACACAAAAGAATTTATGATCACAAGAGATTTGCTGCCTATAGGCCATATGAGATGAAAAAAAAATAAAAGAATGCAAATTAAGGGAAGGCTTTGAAGCAGTTTGCAAGGACAGAAACAAATATTGATGGTGGAAATGCCACCACATTGCTAGACTCACACACACGCACACCCCAAATGGATGGAGTGAAACATGCCCACCTTCTTAACCTTTGACTCTTTTGATTAAGTTTTATTTATTTTTGTATTTAATTGTGAATGAGCCCTAGCTACCTACCTAAAAGCTTGACTTGGTAGTTAGTACCCCCACAACGCCCTAAATAGATAGATTGATTTATTTTCTTGTTCAAATATGAAGTCAATGATTTGAAGTGCCATGTAAGGAAAAAAGTCTAAATTTCTTCCCTTTCCAAGTTAATTTTTATTTTGGGTATATTTATTATTAATATTAAGAGTAATTGTTAAAATTAATTCATCTATTATTTTGTTTATATTTTGATTTTCTTTATTTTGTTAAACTTTTTTTTTAGGTTTCATGTTTTCTCAGTTTTCTAGGTATATATGAGAAATAAAAATAACAATAATTAAAAGATAAGAGAAGGAATAATAAATACCAAAGTTTTATAGTGGTTCGATATTATCACTTATGTCCACTTCCCAATAATCACACTTTAATCTTTCGTTTCAACTAAGTGGCTCTTTTTAAATGGATAGAAAAATCACCAATTACAATTTTGATTCTAACCACCTAGAATCTAAAAACCACAAGTTTCACAAGTACTTGACAACCTAAAAATGCCAAGTTTTACGAAGTACTTAAAAACCTATAACCTAAGAAAAATATACCCTCTCTCTTGTATACAAGCTTATAACTTAAGTGCTTGCAAATCTCTCACCAAGTATTTTAACTCTAAATACCTAAAGGTACAATCAAGTATTTTAACCTAGAAACACCTAAAGATACAATTGAGTATTTTAATCCCAAATACCCAAAAGAATAATCTAGGGTTTTAACTCTGAACACTTAAAGGAACACCCAAGAATTTTAAACCAAAGGAATACCCAAAAATTTTAAGCATAAACTCTCAAAAGTAACACAAATTATCTCTCGCATAGGCATTACAATCAAAAGTTGAAATGGATCAAGGTGAATAACAAAGATGAGAGAACACACAATTTTCCCAATGACTCGATAACAGTTTCAACAAAAACCTCTGTTTAAATCTCAAACAAAAATCTTTCAATCTAGTAAATTGAAAAGTTCACCGATTTCTTCCTATATAGAGTCTGGAAAAATTTTACCGTTAAAGAGAATGAAATAAATTAAGGATAAATCAATTATAATCTCTTTAATTCATTCAAAAAATATGGTCCTTAATTTTACAAAGCTAGCCGTTTGATTTTATGCGGGGATTTGTTTCCTTATATAGAATTATTATAGTATTTTCAAAATCCACGATCTTTCTTCCCATATATAAAATGATTTAAGAATCTTTTTCAAATGAAAAATATTATGGATCAAAAAGGAAGAATTTGGAGTCAAAAAATTAAGGAATTTGAATTTTCAAAATGGTTGTTCATCATACCTGAGAAAATTAGAAAGGCAGACCTAGTCTAGTCTTCTAATTTTATCCATAATTTGAAAATTGATTGTATCTTTTAAATAATCATGTTGACTGTCACATCCCATTTTTGGGATATGACGGTCCTAGGGCATGGGTAGGCATACACCACCGAAAACCCGTAGAACCCAACTCATTTTAGATTATTAATGTAACTCCGGCGGTATACCGGCAGTACATTCACAATACCCCAAGATCAAACCTGCAAGAAAATATATAACACTCCCAATATTACCACCTTATACC